>CM076576.1:815293935-815415425 GCA_034641835.2 Pinus albicaulis | reverse complement strand
CTTGGGCATACTGTCGCCTTTCTCCATCTTTATGTTTCTGAGTTTATCCTTGAGCGCCAACTTCCTCTGGTCGCTCTTGCTTTGGAATAAATCTATCAAGGCTTTCCACATCAAGAATGGAGAAGCCTTACCATGCAGGCTGGACACTATGTGATCCTTCACGCCCTCCAACAAAATCCTTCGACACTTTGTTGTCTTCTTTTGCCAAGCCTCAATTACGGTAGCATCGCTAGAAGTAGGCTTTGGGACTTCAGCATCTATGAACTCCTTCAACCCATTGTCATATAACACCGCCTCCATCCTGTCCTTCCATGCAATATAATTCGAGCTGCCCTCAAGGGCATACTCCAATCGCAATCCGTTGAAAGACATCTCAACTTCGACACTAAGAAAACACTACTGCAAATTCGAATTCCACCAGCACAAAACTCAACCGCTTCAATGTTTTGCAATTGCTCCAATGATCAATACTGCTCTGATACCATGTAGAAATTTGAATAAATGTTAAATTATTCACCAAGATTATCTTGATCAAACACTATTTGAGCTTCATGCATAATACATAACCTCTTCTACTATTGATCATTAATTGCGGAAATATAAACAATCGCATGCGCACATTAAAACCATAAACAATCACACATATAAACACAGTATTTATGGGAAATATTAAAGCTGAAAACCCCCAAATATCTGTATATTATAATGATAGAGATCATGTAACAATCATTGTACAAACTCCTCACAAGCTCTCAGTACAATCTCCAATTGTTACACACTACACAAGCTCAGATCTAACAAAACACATGCTCCAATCTGCTCCACCTGTTAGCCTGCCTCTACTGCGCAATCCAAGATGAATAATAGCCCAATCTGAGTTCGAATCCACCTGGTATGCACTGCGCAATCCTCATTGGCATCTCCATCAATGTGTGGTGCAAACTCATGCACCAGTATGGTCACAACTGATAGTCACACTTTCTCTTTCACCTACCTCTCCACTGGTCTCCACTGAAACTGTCCATGCACTGAAGTTAACCGATGTATTCTTTAGTTGATTTATGAGTTTATAATTAGTGAATTAATTAATAATTAATTCACACCACTCTTCACTAGTGTATCAATCAGTTAGACTAGATACAACTAGCTTAACTATGTTTAGATTAGTTAAACTGAACACAACTCCATTAACTTCCTCAATCAACTCCACCAAACTCTGTCACATGAGTTCTAACTGAAGTATCCATGCAATAGCTCCACTTAACCCTCAGGAATAGCGTAATTCCTTCTGTCAGCTCCTGTGCCACATCCGTGCACTTAACTGAAGTGCTCCAAGAGAATAAGATAATGTTTAGAGTCCAAATATTATTAAGAGCTAATAATATTCGACATATCTATTTTTAGATCGGCAATCTAAAAATAGATTCCGCCCAATATGTCTAAAAATAGAAGTCCATCTATTTTTCCAACTTGACCAACCATCCACAAATAGCATCCTGCAACTCATAGAATATGATCGACATGTCTAAAAATAGACATAGTCTAAAAATAGACTTTGCGCCAAAAATAGCCTGCGGGCCCACTTAGTGAAGGCAACTTCTTTTCACTAAGCTCATCATCTTGTTGCAATATCAACAGCAACAAGAAACAGTGAAGGAGGCATCCTGAAACATCATCCTTGATTCTAGTTGGAAAATAATCACCTAAACTAGGTGGGGCCCACACAGGCTATTTTTATGTGTATGTCTATTTTTAGACATGGTGAGCATATTCTATATGTAGCAGGAGGCTATTTGTAGATGGTTGGTCAAATGTGAAAAATAGATGAAATTCTATTTTTATAATATTGGGCGAAGTCTATTTATAGAGCGTTGATCTAAAAATAGATGCATGTCGATTATTATTAGCTCTTAATAATAATCAGACTCTAAACATCAACTTATTCTCTTGGAGCTCTTCAGTTCGGTGCAAAGATGTGGTACATCAGCTGACAGAAGGAATTACACAATTTCTAACTGCAGTTAATGCATGGAGGACTTAGTTAGAACTCAAGTGGTATAGTTATGACACAGTTGGAAGTAGTTATGAAGTTGTATTCAGTTTAACTTAGTTAGACTCAGTTGAGCTAGTTGTATCTAGTCTCACTTAATGATACACTAGTGAGAGTGGAGTGAATTAATTAGTTAATTGATTCACAAATAATAACTCATTAATCAACTGAAGAATACATCAGTTAACTACAGTGCATGGCAGTTTCAGTGGAAACCAGTGGAGAGGTAGGTGAAAGAGCAAGTGTGACTATCAGTTGTGACTATCGTGTTGCATTGTTTGCACCACACATTCATTGGAGATGCCAATGATGATTGCGCAGTCAACATAGGGTGGATTCAAGTTCATCCAGAGCCATTCTTCAGCAGGGACTACGCAGTAGAGGCAAGCTAGCAGGTGGCAGAGATCGGTGCATGGATTTGCTAGATCGTGCATGATTAGTGTGTAGCGATTGGATTGTACTGAGAGCTTGTGATAATATTTGTATGAGGATTGTTACATGATATCTATGACATATATTATATACAGATAGTTGGGGTTTTTAGCTTCAGGCTTTCCCGTTAAAACAACTGTGTTAATGTGTGTGAATTTTTATGGTTTCATGTGTGCATTGCAATTGATTTAATTTTCGCATGTGATGATCAATGGTGGAATAGATTATGTATTGTGTATGAAGTTAAAATAGTGTGTGATTAGGAGAATATTGGACATATGCATGCGTAGTTCATATAATTTCTACATGGTATCGGAGCTGTGTTATAGATTTTCTACATGGAATGAGAGCGGGAATTTTTGGGTGCGTGAGTTTGTAGAGAATATCTGAAATTTTTGGTGAAATATTTTCAGAAAAAAATAGAATATTTGGATTCCTTCCGAAAAAATACCCAAATTGAAAAAAACAATCGGTCGAATCGGAGCTCGGATGAGGGAGATATCGTCGATTTAAAATCAGCTCTTTTGTTAGAAAATTTTGCGACGGCAGGACAATTGCAATGTGCGTGAGCCAAGAATCTACATGCACTGAGGTACAAGATGCATGCAAAGCTTTGAGGAGCAAAGAAGAGGTTAGTGACTTGGTGGTTGAGAGGGAGCCTCTCAACATGCAGCATGAGAAGCAGTCTCAGAAGGTTGTGGAGGAGCCACAACTAGAGATGCAGAAGAATATTTATAGATTTGAAGTAGATGGGATTTCTACGGAGCTTCCTATTGTTTGGAAGTGCGAGAAAGCCATGCAATTAAAGCTTGAGAGGGATCAGGATTTTCATGCAGGTAAGATTGAACCTTGGGATGTGGAGCAACCACAAGATGAGGATCATTGAGTGGGAGCAACCACTCATGCAGAGAAATTTCGTGCTAGATGGGCAGAGGGAGTGCATGTAGCTATACCACTAGGTAAGAGGTGGGATGACATTGCATAGATAATCCAAGAAGAAATTTCTAGGTAGGATTCATTGAGATGGTGTGGATCTCATGAATTGAACCTAGCTACGAGGTGCCCACAGATCAGCAGTAGCATGATCATTTGGATTGATGCAGTGAGATCAAAGTGACAATGTCGGATACTGGAGCGCGTTTCAGAGTTGACAGCAAGTGCAGAGTGCATGGGTGCAGAGTTCAAAAATGCAGTGGTTCCTGAAGACATGTGCAGTTGGTACCAGTAGAAGTCGAAGACTTTGATGATAGATGCATTATACTGATTGAGGTGTTTAGAGCCATTCAGTTTCGGAAGTGTTGCAAAGGTTGCAGGGCGAATGCATGGAGTTGCATGTCGCATGCAAAGACAATCCTTTCTTATTGAGAGGGAGTGTTGAAGATTGCAACAAGAAACAGTGAAGGAGGCATCCTGAAACATCATCCTTGATCCTAGTTGGAAAATAATCACTTAAACTAGGTGGGGCCCACACAAGCTATTTTTAGGTGTATGTCTATTTTTAGACATGGTGAGCATATTCTATATGTAGCAGGAGGCTATTTGTAGATGGTTGATCAAATGTGAAAAATAGATGAAATTCTATTTTTATAATATTGGGAGAAGTCTATTTATAGAGCGTTGATCTAAAAATAGATGCATGTCGATTATTATTAGCTCTTAATAATAATTAGACTCTAAACATCAACTTATTCTCTTGGAGCACTTCAGTTCAGTGCACAGATGTGGCACATCAGCTGACAGAAGGAATTACGAAATTCCTAAGGGTTTACTGGAGCTAATGCATGGAGGACTTAGTTAGAACTCAAGTGGCAGAGTTATGACACAGTTGGAAGAAGTAGTTATGAAGTTGTATTCAGTTTAACTTAGTTAGACTCAGTTGAGCTAGTTGTATCTAGTCTAACTGAACGATACACTAGTGAGAGCGGAGTGAATTAATTAGTTAATTAATTCACAAATAATAACTCATTAATCAACTGAAGAATACATCAGTTAACTACAGTGCATGGTAGTTTCAGTGGAGACTAGTGGAGAGGTAGGTGAAAGAGAAACTGTGACTATTAGTTGTGACTATAGTGTTGCATTGTTTGCACCACACATTCATTGGAGATGCCAATGCGGATTGCACAGTAAATATAGGGTGGATTCGAGTTCATCCAGAGCCATTATTTAGCATGGATTGCGCAGTAGAGGCAGGCTAGCAGGTGGCAAAGATCGGTGCATGGATTTGCTAAATCGGGCCTGATTAGTGTGTAGCGATTGGATTGTACTGAGAGCTTGTGATAAGCTTTGTATGAGGATTGTTACATGATCTCTATGCCATATAATATATAAAAATAGTTGGGGTTTTTAGCTTCAGCCTTTCCCTTTAAAACAATTGTGTTAATGTGTGTGAATTTTTATGGTTTCATGTGTGAATTGCAATTGATTTAATCTCCGCATGCGATGATCAATGGTGGAATAGATTATGTATTGTGCATGAAGTTAAAATAGTGTGTGATCAGGAGAATCTTGGACATATGCATGTGAGTGCATATAATTTATACATCAAGATCTGAAGAGGAAAATATTGTCTTCAATCTCCTAATTTTAGTTACTCTTCCCTTCAACACATACACATTTTCTGGGGTTATAATTCCTTTGGCAATAACTCTCTTTGAGCCTTCTTTTTTGATGTTGCAACCTTTATAGTTGGAGATGATATTTCCTCCATCAACCATCTAGCTCATGCTTAGGATACTATGTTTTATTCCTTCAACCAACAACACATCAACTTCATTTGTCTTCTTATTACCAAGGTTGGCCTTACCTTTTCCCAACACTTTTTCTGGTGCATTATCTCCAAGAATAACATGGCCATCTTTGGTTTTATTCAAATAGAGGAATCTTCTCTTGTCTCCTGTCATATGAAAATAACATCCATTTTCTATGTACCATTTGTCATCTTCTGCATGTGTGCAAAGAGTGATAACACACTTCACTTGTTGCTCCTCTTTCTTCTTCAACACTCTAGTAGGCTACTTGTTGGTATGCACATTCTCCTCTAGTTTTCTACTAGGCTTACTCTGGGTAAGATCTTGTTTTTCCTTGCTTTACTTTGAAGAACCAAATAGCATACAATATCTATCCATGTGACCAAGGTTGTCGCAAATGTAACATCACACTTGACCAAGATATGAGGCAAGAGGTTCATAACTTTTGTTGTTTACACTAGATCTTTGCCTTGCATTAACCTTACTTCTACTCCATGCATGAGATCTGCAATCAAATTCCTTGTGGCCAAACATGTTACACAAAAATAAATAACCATAAAATTCATTGGTATACATGTAGGCTCTCTTGGTTCTAATAAGATCTAAACATTTCGCTCCTACAACTCATTGCAACATGTCCAAAATTATGACAGATGTAGCATTCGACCTCATCCATCAAAGGAGAAAAGGAATTTTTTTTCCTCCTTTGAAATCTTCCATGCCCTTCTCTTGGATTGAATGGTTTTCTAGTCATAAGTGCTCCTCTTAGTACATTTCTCGCCTACTGGATTTGTTGTTTCCTTCCTTGTCTACTTCTCATATTATATTTGCTATAGGCTTCTTAGGTGTTGCATTATGGTTTGCATGTGCCTATGAGCTAGATTCTCCCTTATGAAACTATAGACCATACTTGACCAAGGGAGATATTTGACTGGGAGATTCTCCATATTCAACTAATTGTATTTGTGTTCTAGTTGCTTCCTCATTAAAATAATCTCAGCCTATAGTTTTTCAACTTAGGCCTCACTTTCTTTTAAATGGCTAATAATCACATCTAGAATTATTTTTGCCTCTTCTTACTGGGCCTTCAAGCTAATGACTTCCTCCTTGAGCTCATTCTCCTTCTCATAAAAAAATTGCATTACTTTTTCTTGATCTCTACACACAACTTTCAACCTCTCTACTTCAACAATTAGCTTATCTATTACAAACATGGTTTACTCAAGTTCATCTTTAAGAACCATTACATAATCATATTAAATATTCAAATCTGAATGGCCACCATCAGAACTATCTAATGCATAGCTTTGAAATAACTCACCATCATCCCGGTAGATGGGTGGCTTAGCTTTAGATCCATTCTGTTGCATCATATCTAGTTCTCTTGTTCCTTCATCTTCTAATTTATTCTTCCTAAACTTGCACTAGAGGGATGGAAATCATTTGGCTAAGAATATTTCTTATGAGATCCCTTTTTGTTTTTCTTATTTTTCTTCTTCTCCTACTCTCCATTGTTTCTATTGATGTCTTCTCCACACAAAACCTGCAATCTATCCCATATATCCTTTGCAAATTTTAGATCCATGACCTTCTTGATATTTTCATTGTGAAGGTTGTTGTATATCACACACTTTTCTTATAATGCATTATGTTGTTTCACTTTTGCTAAGAGAGGATTTTTTCCATATCCTTGACATACTAGCATCTAGACATCAGATCCATGAGTTGTCAACTCGATATTCACCTTTTCTCTCCATACCTAGTAGCTTGAATAACTAAGCATGGACACACCTTGATGATCCATCAAACATAAAAAATACATATAAATAAATAAATAAAATAAAATTTATCAAATATTCCTTCTAGCAGTCAAGTTGCACCTGAAGACACCCACGTCTCTTATATCAATTGTTGGGATCTTGGAAATACTGTGAGGGGGGTGAATCGGTATTGTACAACATGGATCACCAATTAACACTTTTTCCTTTTCTTTACAATATATTGAATCATCAAATAAAGAGGAACTCATTATATAACATATATAAACATATCACATGAGAAAAAAATGACAAATGCACAAATAAACCATAACAACAAACTATCAACACATGAGGACACCAGATATTAGGTGGAAACCCTTCCAAGACAAAAACTATCAAAATATTCTTCTCTTCTTCTTCTTCTTTATTATTCAAAATCTTCTTTTACAACTTATATTCGCCACTACTAGTATGCAAGCCTCTACTTGCGATGTATGCGAGAAACAACCCACTCTAAGCCACTACTTGATGGAAGCCACCATTTCTACAACTATATGAAGGATTTTGCTTGATGGAGGCCCCAACCTCCAAATAGTTTCTCAAGTCACCCCGTGAAGGAAGGCACTAATGCCTAAATTAACAAGCCACCACTTTTCATTGAAGGACCGAACCTTCAGATATTTGTGGACCACCTTTCATACATTTTCACACTAGATCCACCTTTTCTCAAACCACCGTGGACCACATTTCATCTATTTTCATACTAGATCCACGTATCTCTATATTCTCAATTACAACAACATCAAACTACCTCTTTGCATACCACTAGCATCAAACCCTAACAACACAACAACTCGGTTATACATGGCATCAATGAACTCTCCACAATATTAAAACCATAGAAACATACTTTGACAAATTTAGTGACAAAACCCTAGCTCATCATTAACTATGCCCAAACATCTCTTTGACAAACTCAAGCACCAAAGACACTAAACAACAACATACACACATTCACTCTGTGTTCAACATACATATCATCAAGCTACCAAACCCTAAAAACATAATTTCACCATACAATACTCAACAACAACATACAACTCGCTCTCTCTAAAACATACACTCAAGATACAACAACATGTTAATGTCTGCAGTAATTCCCTCTAAATATCAGCTATATAAACACTAGAAATATGTTACAAGGCTTATGACAAGGATCAATACATCAACCATCCACTCTCTGACATATCCTTAGCAAGCTTCCATTAACTCTAGTACTAGCATCAATACAATATAGATCTCATAAAAAATATATTGATACATAGATTATATCAATACATGGTGACAATATGAGCTCTCTGCAACACATAACTGAACCATCATCAATAACAACTACTCCTTGAAAAAATGTTGTCAGTAATAGGAAATATGCAACAAATCCAATACAGAAGCACCCAACTTGTTCCAATACCCACATTCATACTAGTTGCACCACTAAGCTATTGGCCTATACTCTGTCCATATGCACTTGAAATTGTTAATTCCCATCGCTCTACGCACCACTCAGCTCACATGAGATCAAAACATGTTCATAGCACAATGTAAACTACCGGCTACAAATGAATCAAATTATGTCTCAGTTATTAACAAAACGTGTTGTTCCAAACACAGGCTCCATACACACAATACTTATGCCAATCACACTCGAACACCAACACTTCCACTCTACCAAATAGTGTTGCAATTGATCAATTGAATTGACCTGATACATCCACTAAATGTTCACATGGACCATACACGCCAGATCCACCAACGCTACCATGATATACCCATCGCACCCTAGATTATACAATTTACACTCAAAATAACTCTATGTCCTTGATCCAACACATAACTCAGATTAAGCTCCAAATAGATCATCGAACAACCTCAGTTTGATATTTGGAAATTGCATGTTTAACGCAATACAAGGTCGATCAACACATTATTTTCTTACCCATCACATAGGTCACAAGATTGCACACACTAATCATAATTTCCCTTCATCACAATTACATCTTTGTGCTCAACCTATTTCCATTACACCAAAAGTTTATTATTTACATCCAAATTCACACACTAACTAAACTTTGATAAATCAATAACATGAAAATTTAATATTATTTGATTAGAGCATTAAAACGAACCAAATTGAACATTAACTTCATTCCACCATGATCAGATCCACACTGCGTTCATACCTCTAGGGACCAAATCAAATAGTTGTTAATCATGTCTAGATCAACATTCATTATATTCATTTTGCTTCGCTCTTCTTGCATGACCAAATCAAGGTGATCAGATATGATTAGATCAAAATGACGTGTTGCCTCCAAATACCATGAGAAATTTCACAGGTAAGATCCCATGGTATTTTGTGTGTGCTCACAACATCACAAATTTTCACCTACAAGAATATGTGTGGGCACATAAAGGAAACCCAGAGCATACCTACACAAGCTAAATAAAGCAAGCTAGCATATATTATGAAAATTGTGTGGGCATGAAGATACATTATTTAGCCCTACTAAAATTGCTTCAAGAAACTTGCACACATTCTTCCAAAATCTATACGCCTCCTATAACACTAGAATACCTATTTCATACATCAGATCATCATGCACACATACATCCACAATTGTTGACATTAATGCCAACACCAAGCTACCAACACACAACCAAAGAATTGTTGACATCAACGATAACACCAGGTTGTCAACATAATTTTTGGAGAAATGGTAACTTCTTACTCTAAAGTTACAACATGTTTCCAGAGACTTGAACCCATATAATGGGGGGGAGGACAATTTTTCACCAAATTGTACCACTCGAGATAATATCCTTTGACTAAAAATGTGTATATAATAAAATATATTATCAAATTTTTATGGTATTTATAAGTAATTTTGAACTTTTTATATTATATGTATATGTTTAAATTTATCATTTCAAAAAATATTTCAAGTTGTTAGTTATATTAGTAATTTGAAAAAAAAAAAAAAAAAATCAACACCCTTCTATAATGTTGGTTCACATGACCTGTGACTATGGATCATTGTCTGTTGCGTCTTGATGGGAAGATCGGGGGGCTCTCCATATCCCCCCTCCCCCCTGCCCCGCCGCCGCGCCCCCCCTCCCCCACCCCCACCCCCCCCAAAGACACTTGATATTTTCACCTTTAACTATTTGGTAGAAAATGGGCCAAGATACTCAAAGGGAAAGCCCTCAAGATTCACCAAGAAACTAGAGGAGATCCCAAATGTATATTTTTGCATGACTCAGTCCAGATCCACCACTTCATAATTTACATAAAGGGATTTGGTTGGCCAATTCATGGGGTTCTGACCTACCCCCCCCCCAATCGATTAGGATGTGGGTTGAAAGAATGAGAAGCATGAGCTGAAAGGATTAATATCTACGACCTTTTATGGTAAATGATTCTTTACCTTTCTCTTTTAGCTTAAAGAGGATTGAGATATGATCTTCCGAAGTGGCCCATATTTCATGGGAGTGTAAGGGTTATACCTGGATATATGGAGCCCATATTTTAACCCTGATAGTGATGTCTAGTTAATGGTTCCCGTGTGGTTGAATCTCCCATTCTTACCACTACACTGTTGGAATGAAACAAAATTCATGAATATCAAAAGCGCATTTGGAAAATATATCGATCGGACTGAACCACATGAGGGGATTTCCTTGTGTGCACAAATATATGTAGAGGTCGATCTAGATAAGGGGCTTCCTACAACTCTTTCCCTTAATTTAGATAACTGAACCCATATACAAGAAGTAGAGTGTGATGAGCTCCCTTATAAATGCAAGGTCCGCCATAAATATGGCCATTTTGCAAGGTCTGCCACAAAAATGGCCATTTTTCAAGGTGTTGCAAATTGAAGCATGAGTAATTTGATAAAAATATCAAATAACATTTTTAAAGGACATTTTAATACATCGATAGATGTGTTAAATTTGGAATAATATTTGTAGAATTTTAATTTCATTATAGGTATGGTAGGGATTTAACCTCCCTAAAATATTTAAATATTCTAAATATTTTTAGCAATAGTCATAAATCAAAGGTTGAGATTTCCTTCAAAAGTAGTTATGTCCTTTATATTCTTTTAATTAAATTGTTTAATTAAAATAATGCCATATGAACAAGTGTTATGTGAAATGAGTTATATTGATTCTTTTGGCATGTGGTATTGATAAAATATGGTATTGATAAACTATGGTATTGTAACAAAGTCTATTTATAGGTTAAAAATCTCCATGGTAAAGTGGGGGTGAATCTTTGTGGTTAAGAATATTGTTAAATGCTTTTTTAAACACACACACACATGTTTAATTCATATATTAATTATTTTATATTTATTTCTATGAGCTAAATTTTGCATTCATCTATCAACATGATACATAACAGTGTAGCTCAACCACGCTGGTTTGCCACTAGGGAACCAAAGCAACGCTTGAAGAGAAGATTTTTTTCCAAAACATATACATAAAATGTTTCTTATAACAATTTTTAATCAAAAAATGATGTCCATGTGATTGTTAATAACATCTACCTTTAGATATGCCTAACATAACTAAGCCCCAGTGCTTATATGTGATTTAAAAAAAATCCAAAACTTTCAACAAAGAAGGCATGCATGGCTCTATGAGTATGAGGAAACATTAATGGGGTCAATAGGGTTCCCTGGTGAGGCAAAGTTGTTGCCCTTCAGTAGCAACGTTACGATCCTATTTAGTTTAGTAGAGGTATCTCGATGTTCTAGATTGAGATCTTTGTATTCAATCTGCAATTCCTCTATCTGCATTAAAATCTTCCTTCTTGCTTCATTGAGCTCCAACAAGAATTTTTTGAGCAAGGATTTCATGTTCTAATATAGTTCAATTGTATATAGATATTGGTTTTGGTGCCCCCGGGTATGACCTAAGTCAGGCATCCACTCAACCATAAAGGCTAGGTTATCCACATTAGTTTTCTCATCACGACTAACCCACACTTCATCATCTACATTAGCTATTTCTTACTATATATGGTCAAGGGTCTATGAGTGATACCTCCTTACGAAATTATGAACTCTTAATATTTCACAAGCACTCCCTTCTACTCGAGAAGAGGAGGATCGACTACATCTAGTTCACTGATGTGACATAGATGAAATTTGACCAAGAAAACATAGAGAAGAAGGATACACAAGTGATGTAAATTTCAATGAATAAGGTTAATTCCAACAGGGAGGCGCCCAAATACTGTGGTCGCAAGGAGAGGTTGAGCATAGTGGATTTCCAAAGTCGAGAGTGACAGAGTCTAAAAAATATACACCATTGAAAGGAAAATGAATAGGAAAACCCCCAACAAAGGCTTCAAAGGTATTGAGGTAGGTCCAAATACTAGATTTCATAAGTTTTTTCTCACATTCAAAGTTTATAAACTCCATATCCAAAAAATTTGGGTAGACACCACTATAATCAACTCATACAATGCAAAATTTAAACCATGCCTTGTTAAATTTGTGGAGAGGATTGAGTGAATGATGTACCGAATTACCTCTAACAGTGCTTGAGTTGTGGAATTGAGCGCTCCACTAAGACTATTGAGGCCACCATCTGGAAACCCCATTCCTAGCGTGCACCCTTTCCTTGCTTATTTATCTCCTTCGCAATAAGGATGGCCAACCAACAAATAAAAAAAAAATGAATTTGGGAAACTAGGAAAAAATAAAGACTTCTGATGAAGATAAAGAGACAAAAATAAAGGGTTGACTAGGTCAAAAGGACCATGGCTATCCCTTTCAACCAGGATAGAAACAACACTAAATGGGTAATGCAATACTAGATAAATCACAAAATTAGATAGAGATAAATCCTCACAAACTTCCTCTACGTAGTGCCACTTATCTTCAGGGTCAAGCCTCCTTATGCCACTTTTATTCTCCTCCAAGGATATTATAAGATTTAAGTCTCTGCAAACAGTCCAAAATTCATCTCGGTGGTGCTCTCTTATTGCACATAGTTAGGACAAAAAGGCCACCTTCTCAATTAGGATATGTGATCCATATACTACCATTAAGCACACTGAATCCTTGGTGCCTACATAGTGAAATATTCCTGATAACATGTGTGGGCAGGAAAGATAATCCCAGAAAGAAACCTCAAGTGATTTATATAGGATCGCAAGTCCCCTAGCACTGCCTCTCGCATCCAGATCCATTGTCTGACATCCCATATGACATTATTCCTCTATGTCTTGAACGCTCTCCTTGGATACTTTGGTCTCTTGTAGCATGAAAATTGTTGGGTTTTCCTCGTTTATTCTCTCCCTAAGGTACCTCTACTTACCCCAAATATTGAGGTTGTGTATGTTCCAAGTTATTATCTTCATTGAGTATAATTTTTAGGGAAGGAGAACATATTTGGAGGCACAAACACTTGCCCTGAGTTCACTAGATACTCACCCACATTTTGAATTGCTTCTCTGGTATTTTTTCTTCCCTTTCTCCTACTTTCTATAGTTTTTTGTTCCTTACCTCTGTCTTTCTTGGTTTAGACTCTCATCTCCAAACTTGTTGCATTGTTCTCTCCATCCCCTACCATTCCTTGATTCTGCCATTGAACACACATCTAGTAATACAACTTCTTCTAGTCTTTGGGGATGGATTTCAGTTCCAGGTGCACCCATTTTTGGATTAAATTCACATGAGATTCTCTTATGATCTTAGGGTTTATTTTTTCTCTTATGTAACCATATCAACCTCTTCAATCATAGGTATCTCCCTCTTCTCAGGGTTTTTAGTTGGGGTTTCAAGGGTTTTCCTCTTGGGGGTGGATTTCCCCTGCAGATCCTCCCCCATTGTCTCTACAACTATTAGGTTTGTATAATAATAGTGTATCCCCTTATTGTTATTGTTAGTGTAGCCCCCTTATTTTTATTTTTGTGCCCATGTAGTCCCCATATTGTTATTATTGTGCCCCATAGAAGTCCACTATTGTTATTGTCATGCCATTATGCCGGCTCTGATTATATTGTGACCCCTTAGACTCCTATATATAGAAATGAGGTTTTTTCATTTGAATCATCCAAGAATTTTTCATTTATGTAATTTAAAGGAGGTTTACCCCTCAAAGAGGGTAATTTTTAATCCATTAAACAATCTTTTCTTCTATTTTGTGAGCTCGTTGCATAACATTTGGTATCAGAGCTTTGGAATTCTAGGGTTTCGCTTCTTCAAACATTTCATCTTGGAATTTTTGCTATAATTTTTTTTCTACAAAGCTTCAGAAGATTAAATTGCAACCACGTGGAGCTGAAATATTTTTGAACTTTGTGTATGAATTTTACATCTTGGTTCGCTATATTGTCGTATATATGATTCGAGGAAGTTAGGTTTTTTGCAGGCTCTAGAATTTCATCTCAAACTGGTGGCCTAGGGAAAATCATCATAAATTTCGTTTCATGAATTGTATTTTTATTCTATAAAAATTGGCCAAAAGTGCACAGACTATTTTTTCCAGTAGCAATTTCAGGGCTAAATATTGAAATAGTTGGCACGTGGCATCCCGTACAACTTCGCTCTACTGAACCATTCCATAATCAGGAAATTGTGGGATATTTAACATAACTTTATATTGAAGTATCCAATATTGGTTTGAATGGTGGAATTGGAAATAAGATTCATTGGGATACAACAGGTTCAAACCTTGGAGATCTAAAATTATAGAGTTACAAACATTGCAAGATCAAGCTCCTAAAGGAAAGAAAAAAGTGTGTATTTTTTTTAAAAATTGCATAAATTTTGTTTGAAAAATATGAAGTGATTCCAAGGGAATATTTAAGCATATATATCAAATTCCACACCCATTAAGCCCTGATAAAGCTCTACTACAACTCATGAAGAGGAAAAATTGCAACATGATATATCAAAACTACGTGACCAAGTGCAACAAATTTTGCTCTCACAAAGAACAACCAAAGATGAGATAAAATGTGACATGGATGGTTTAAAATGCGACCTGAATGGTTTAAAAGAAAATATGGAAGGTTTGAAGGAATGTTTGACAAAGTTGCTACAAGAAAGGCTTCCTAATGGCGAAAAGGTAATAGATGAAATTCATGACGAGAACAAAAGAAATGTTAATCATGATTTAATATACTCTAATATTAGATTGAAGACCTGCAATATTCCAAATATCAATATGAGGAAGTTTGATGGCAAGGATTTGGTAACATGGATACTACAGATGGAGCAATATTTTGATCTCTATAATGTGCAACACACACAAAAGGTACGCATTACGAATTTATATTTAGAACCCAATAAATTTGTATGGTATTGATGACTTTGTTCTCGTAAAACCACTTTTCACTTGGTCAATTGTTATGAGGGTAGTGATAGTACATTATGATGTTACAAAGAGCAACACCTTCTTTAGCCAATTGATAAATCTCAAACAAAATGGTTCAATGACAGAACACATTGAAGACTTCCAAAAATTGAATATAAGGGTAAATGATATTCCATAGGAGCATATGATTGATGTCTTCATAGGGACTTTAAAGGATAACATCCAACATGAGGTTCACCTTTGGGAACCTGATTCATTGGAGAAGGAATTCAGATTCTCAAGAAAAATTGAAAGCAAAATTATGGCAATAAGGAAGCCTACCACTCACAACTATAAAGATGGAAGTGTTGTTGCTCCTAGACATCCACAACCTACAATTTTGACACCACAACATTTGGAAGAAAAAAGAGCAAAAGGGATTTTATACAATTGTGATAGCAAATACATTAAAGGTCATAAGTGTGCTGAGAATAAATTATTTTATATAGATTATGAAGAGGAGGAAGAAAAATAACAAGAAACTTCAAAAGAAGAGGATATACACCAAGAACCAACCCTACAGAAAGAAGAAATGAATCCTACCATATATTGTAATGCAATGGCAAGAATTACCACTCCTAAAACTCTCAAGGTAGAAAGACAAATCAAGAAGAAAAATGTAATAGTGTTGATTGATTCGGGTAGTGCCCATAGCTTTATTAATTGTAAGATAACTAAGGAATTGAATTGCTTCTTATAATCAACAACAGAGTGTCAAGTGATGGTTGCAAATGGAGGAACTATAAAGTGCCATAATATCAAGCTAACCATTGGGTAATATGTATTGAATAGTCCAATGTTCTCCATTCCAATGGGTGGTGATGATGTTGTACTTGGAGTCCAATGGTTACAATCTTTGTGTAAGATAACTTTTAATTTTCCTGAACTTTTCTTGAAATTTTTTTTGGAAGGAAAGGAAGTTAAATTAATGGGTATCGCAGGGAAAACAAGAAAGATAAACAGCTCTAATGGCATGAAAAAGCTTCTAAAGAAAGAACAATGGGGCATAATTGCACAATTATGCTCACTAGAGGTTCAAACATCGAAATCATATATTTCTCCAGATCTCCGAAAAGTCTTGGAAAATATTACAAGGTATTTGAGACTCATAAAGGCCTACCACCTATTCGTGATCATGATTATGCTATATATTTTATTCCAAGAAGTGTGCCTCCAAACATTAGGCCTTACAGATATATGTTAGCTCGAGGGGTCCTAACCCAGGTTCGAAGGTTAAGGTTTGCCAACAAAACTCTATACTACTGGCCCTTTCGGAAATGACCTACTTGTGCAGGCCAAGGTCTCACCTGAAGCAATATGGGAGGGTGCTGGAACCAAGTTTCCGCACCCTGAGAGAGAGTAGGTAAGTTAGGGCAGATTAGTGTTAACAACTTATCAGATTCACACAAAGTAAGTCTATTCGTAGGCTTTAACATTGTAATCAGTCATTAATCATAACAGAGCTATTACCATTCATAGATCTAGTCAATACCTTCGCATCCATGTCCGTAACAGAAATTACCTACACATAATATCATAAACGCATCTACAGATACATTCACAGCATAACAGATAACACAGATGTATTCGCAACTTAAACAGATACCATAGACTCACATCAATAGTAAACACAATAGATCTAGATCGCACACAAATAATTTAACAATACTTCGCATTCATTAACATTCAGATCCACTTACAACCAAAACCGGTCCGCGCACACAGCCTAGCAGGGTCCGCACACAGCAGGACTAAGGATCTTCGCACACACAGCCAGCAGAAGTCCTTACACAAAACAACCCAAAACAGATCTAATAGTTTGCACGTAGCATCCATCTTAATTCTTGCTTACCTCTAGACTCAAACTATTCATCTATTTATAACGATGTAGCCTACGCTATCCTATGGTCCGCAAACCGTGGTTTGCGGACTCTAGGTCTACACTTTGACCCATTACAATGTGTTCGGGGATTTCTACCCCAAAACCCCTTTGTTAGACTAATTAATACAAAAATATACCAAATTCACAGCTTAGGGAGCCCCATTCCAACAGGCCCCCAACACAATCTTGTGACTCGTCCCGAGTCACTGTGGTCGTGGGTCTTGCATCTTCGCCTGAAGCTGCTTGATCACATCCATCAGCGGGGACAACACTCCTTCACAGCTTGTGCTTCGACCCATCTGGTTACATAATCAGTCGCAGTGATGGTGTAGCGTGCACCTGTCTTCTTTCCTGGCGGGTTGATGGGCCCAACGAAGTTAATGGCCCATTTGTCAAACGCTTATAGGGCCATTTGCGGTTGCAGGGGCATTTCATCTTTGCACGATGGCCTTCCTATCCGTTGGCACATATCGTAGGCTTTGAAATAGTCATGGGAGTCACTATGCAGTGTAGGCCACCATAGCCCAACTCTCAAGATCTTCTTTGCCATTGCTTTCCCTGCATAGTGTCCTCCTGCTACACCCTCATGAGCTTCTGCTAAGATGGCATGTTGTTCATGCTCAAATATGTATCTTCACAGCACCTCGTCAGCTCCCAACGTATACCAATGGCCTGCGATGATGGTAAAATCCGCTACACGGGTTACCAATTCTTTCTTATGTTATCCCGAATACTCTGCGGGAACCATCTCTGTGGTCAGGAACTGAATGATGTCGGTGAAGTGTGCATCAACTACCTTAATAGAGAATAGTTGTGCATCAGGCAATCCTTCTTCTAGGTTGGTCAGTTCTTCGCCACTTTCGATTCGGGATAAGTGGTCCGACCCAACATTCAACATCCTCGGCTTGACGATGATTTCAAAGTCATATCCTTGGAACAGTAGTAGCCACCTGCAGATTCCCCACCCCCCCCCCCCCCAACACAGGCTTATTCACCAGGTACTTTAAATCCGAATGATCTGTAAACATTTTGAAGCGCCCTCCTAATATATAGTGTCGGTATTTTTGTAATGCGAAGACCATGGCCAACCCCTCACGCTCCGTAGTGGAATAGTTGCGCTCCGCACCAGAAACTTTCCTACTAGCAAATGCAATTGGATGGTCAATGTCTCCGTCTCCAGACTGCGTAAGGACAGCTCCCAGGGTGATCCCTGATGCATCTACGTCAACATGGAAAAATTTTGCCTAGTCAGGGAAGATGAGAATAGGCGTAAAGACCATCTTCTCCTTGAGTAGCTCGAAGCTCTTTTGACACTCCTCGTCCCAAAAAAATGAAACGTCCTTCTTTAGAAATTTTTCCATAGGTGTTGTGATCAGTGCGTACCCTTGAATGAACTTCCTGTAGTAGCCTATATGTCTGAGGATAGAGCGCAGTTATTTCTCAGTTGTAGGTACTGCCAAGTTTATGATAACTGCTACTTTGGTAGGATCAACCATCAATCCTTGTCATCAACCATCAATCCTTGTCGACAAACTATGTGACCGAGAAATATTCTGAAGGGTACGCAGAATATGCACTTTTTGATATTTAGGGAAATCTAGTGCTTTCTACAAGCGTCCAACATCATGCGCAGGTTCGAGATGTGCTTATTTACCAACCTGAAGACTGTCCAGTCATCAAAATATACCTCCAAAAAATTATGGATGAACTATTTGAATACTGCGACCACCACCCGCAAAAAGATGGCAGGGGAATTCTTCAGCCCAAATGGCATGACAGTGTACTGAAAAGATCCCCATTCAGTGGCAAAAGTAGTTTTGTTGCAATCTTTAGGTGAGATTTTGATCTGATGGTAGCCTGAGAACCCATCCGTGAATGAGTATGCTTCCTGCCCCCCCCATGCTATCAAGGATTTCATCTGAAAATGTGGTAGGGAAGGGATTATGTATGCATGCATCATTCAATTTGCATAGGTCAACACAGATCCGTATCTCTCCCTTAGTATTTTTCTCCTGAACCACCATAGGACTTGCCCAATCTAATTGTTCAATTGGTTCGATGATACCTGTGGCTATCATCTTATCAATTTGTTCCTTGACCTTTTGTTTGTACTTAGGGTTCAACCGATAAGGGAACTACTTCACAGGGCGCACATCTGGTTTTAAAGTGATGCGCATGACTCCTAGGTCCCCTGTAATCCCTTTGAGTTTCGAAAATTTTGTCCAGAATAAGTCTTGGTATTTCATGAGGAGTTCTGCAACTTTTTCTACAATATCATCATCCCAGTAGTCCCCAATTTTGGCTAGCTTAGGTTGCTCCTTCGTTCCAATGTTGACCTCTCACAGCTTCAGAGGCTCAGTGACATCGACAGTCTGCAGTGGGGGTCCAAAAACTGCGCGCTCTCCCTTTGAATCTGGGATAGAGACATTTCGCAGGTCTTCATCGCACTCCTCTATTGATAAATTGCGGCAATTGAAAATATCCTGCATCTGTGTTTCCCATGTTGGTGCCCCAAGTGCTACACATGGGCGTGATTCATCGAATACTAAGGCATCTATATCCTGCAGAGCTTCATCGAGTGCCTTCGTTCCACCTACCAACCCAAATGTCCCTACAAACTTGTCCTTCAATGTTTCCCAGTGGCAGCTGTGCTGGTGTAGTTTTGCATCTAAATACCATGCAGTGGGGATCGGCCCCAAGGCATGAATGAACAGGTGAACCCATTCTTCCATAGTTTGTTCGCACCATTTCTCCATCCATGTGAACAAGTGCTCGCGCGAGTCCCCTGGGCCAAGGAAAGTCTTTATGCGCAGGTGAACTAGAGGTTCAAATCATAGGACCATCATGTCTCGACACTCTTCCCAATCCTGGAACGTCCCTTTATGCGGGTCCCACCACCTCGCAGGCGTTGCGTGCATGGATAGATTAAGGGCCCATAGCCTTCGTTCTCTTGGGAATTCAGCTTCAAATGCTCACAAAAATTCTTTAATACTACCAGAACCATAAAATTAGGGTAGTTCTCTTACCTCTGAGGATATACATCGGAAGTTCTTTTTTATTCTAAGACATCGCAGCGCAGATACATCATGTATCCGATTCTGCCAATTTTCGATCTCCCCGTCGGAGTCAAAGAAACATTCATTGTCCTTTTCCTAGCAAAGCACACAATCAGCTGTAGGATTGATCTAATCTTCATCCCGAGCAGTTAACTTATAGATGTGATCCACATCCTCTTCCTCGCGCACTGGTTCTGTATATCATTCTCCTTCCGCAGGCTCTAGTGGGACTATCACCCATGTACCTTCATTCTCAAACACCATGCTTCTTTTTTTTAGGTTGATGATGCCTCCCGTATATATGGCCCAATCCAATCCTAGGAGCACAGGATAGGGGTCTGCATCTTCCACAATCTGAATTACCTCAAATTCGGCCCGGACCTTAACTCCTGCGATATCTACCATAATCTTCGACAGCCTCCCCAATGGTATGAGCTTCTGCTAGTTGGCCTTGTGTAGATGCATTATAGACCATTCCAAATTAGGCTCTCCCATTCGCTGCCAAGTTTGCTTGGGCAGTGCGTTTGCATCTGGTCCCAAGTTCAAAATAACCTGATCCATTTCATAGTCACCAATCTGCATTGTTAGCCACATTTATCGACCAATGTGTCTCTTATGCTTGTAAAGTTTGTGCGCATCCTTAACTTCCAGGGGCAGGTTAGTTCTCTCTACGAAACTGTCTATTAGTGCTTGCAGATTCTGTATTTCCTTCTGGTTGCATAGCAGCTTCATACATTCCTGTAGAAATGGTTTAACTTCATCGTATGTTCTTAGGTTTGCTAGAGCTTTTGAAATAGGCGCCTCATCCTTATTAAGGTCTTTGCGGGTTGCGATGAAGGTTTCCTTTTCCTTCTGTAGGTCCAAGTTTTCCTGCTTGGCAGCTGCTTTCCGGATAAGAGGTCTAGCTTCGGCTTTCTCTTCAGCCCCTCCTGTAGCCATCTTGCTGCGTGTTATGACATTAATACTTGGTCCTTCATCACATTGTTTTGCTTTAACCCTCTGTACATTCTGCGTAGGTGTCGGTTGTTTTTCCTGCATTTTTGCTATCAGAATTGGACAGTCTTCAATCACATGGTCCATTTGTCTACAATAACGCCAAGATTGTCACATGGGGTTCGAACAATCCCTTGCAAAGTGCCCTATTTCCCCACAGTTGTAATAGATCAATTGTCCTCTTCCCCAACCTGCACCTCCACCCCTTCCCCCCCCCCCCCCCTTCCCCTGGCTCGGGAGCCTCCTCTGCTTGAGGGAGGTAGTGGTGAAGAAGGGTCAGCCTGTACCCTATATAGGTTTCTTCGATCTATCGTCAAGTCATAGGTCCGACAGTTATGCTCGTCATGCCCCACAAAGGATCATAATCGACACCATTGTTGTTTCAATTCTGGAACGTAAGCACCAAGACAAGGACAGTGGTCAGTATCATGTAGCCCGGAAACATGACAATCAGTGCACCATAACATTGGATCACTTGGTCCTGCGGCCTCCTTAGGGTGCAATGGCCTAGGTCCCCCAGCCTGCATGTAATCTGTTAGCAGAGGACACTGATCCTTGGTACAGTCAGACACCCTTCATCTTATGCACCATATGTCTGGACTAGCCTCCTTCCCCTGTTATTTTTGCAAGTTTTTTATTTCAATGTGCATTGCCTCCAACTGTCCCTAGATCTATTGTACCCCAAACTGAGCATCATCCCTCGGCGCAGCCTATAGTTTCATGGCAATCTCTAAGGCCTTCTCTTGTGTTGTGATCAATTGCTGACCCATAGGTCTGCGCAGGTGAGGCAACATCATAGTGATAAACCATTCCTTGTGTTGCCTATCATCATACTGAAATTCCCCATATCTGATAACCTTTTTTAGCTGCTTATCAAATTGAATCCCATACTGATTCAGTGGGTCCCTGTCTAAAGACTTTCAAGTCGACCACTATTTGAGAGTAGGACTTAGGTTTCTGAAACTGTTGTTTTAACGTCATCTTAATCTCTAGAATATATGGATCTGCGTGCTAGCCTACGTACCCCATATACCAATCCAAGGCCCTTCCTTCAAAGGCGAGCGATATTTGCGCTCTCTTTACAGCGTCACTAGCCACATTCTACGCAACCCTTACTAATTCTGCGACAAACCAAAATCGATCCATATCTTCATCCCCTACACCCTTGAAGGTAGGTAGCTTCATGTGCGTGGCCATATCATATTTTGGTGGCGATGGAGGTATGGGTGAGTACTTACACTTATGCTGACTTGAAGGTGGTGTAGCTGGCAGGCTATGCGCAGCCGATTCCCTTAATGGACTATAGACAGATCTGTCTCCTTCTTTATTAGTTTGGTAGTATTTACCACTTCGTGTTGTGCTCTCACTTAGATCAGAGGTCATTCACTCAGTGTGGCTGCACAGAATTCCCTTTTCGCACAGTAATATTTTTATTAACAAAGGCAATGTTTTCAAGAACTTACCCAGGAAACCCTTGAATAACCTCCATTATGCCTCAGAGTAGGATACGAACTGATTGACTACGAACTCTGTCACAAATCCTCCCAGCAAGATATTCACCCAGTGATCAACCGTACGGGTGATGGTATTGTCAGTTCTTTCCAACTGCTGGATCAACTCTGGAGTCCACTGCGTGACCCGCTTGTCCTTCCAACACATCTGGAAATCTATGAGCCTTGCCAACCACTCCTGAAGCTCATGCGTAAAGGTTACAAAGAAAATTTTGTAGACTTCTGTGAAGATGTACTTAATTTTCCACTTCGCAGTTGTCAGCTTCACGCTACTTGCGTAGGAAAAGGTCTCACCTGAAGTAGTATGGGAGGGTGTTGGAACCAGGTTTCCGCACCTTGAGAGAGAGAGTAGGTAAGTCGGGGCAGATCGGTGTTCACAACTTATCGGATTCGCACAAAGCAAGTCTATTCGTAGGCTTTAACAATGTAATCAGTCATTAATCATAATAGAGCTATTACCATTCACATATCTAGTTAATACCTTCGCATCCACGTGTGTAACATAAATTACCAACACATAATATCATAAACGCATCTACAGATACATTCACAGCATAAAAAGATAGCACAGATGTATTCACAGCTTAAACATATACCATAGACTCGCATCAACAGTAAACACAATAGATCCAAATCACACACAAATAATTTAACAATACTTCGCATTCATTAACATTTAGATCCACTTACAACCAAAATCAACCCGCACACACAACCTAGTGGGGTCTGCACATAGTAGGACTGAGGATCTCCGCGCACACAACCAGCAGGAGTCTTTACCCAAAACAGATATAACAGTTCACAAGTAGCATCCGTCTTAATTCATGCCTACCTCTAGACTCAAACTATTCATCTATTTATATCGATGTAGCCTACGCTATCCTATGGTCTGAAAACTGTGGTTTGCGGACTCTAGGTCTACCCTTTGACCCATTACAATGCGTTCGAGGTTTTTACCCGCCCCAAAACCCCTGAGTTAAAATCATTAATACAAAAATATACAAAATTCGCAACTCAGGGAGCCCCATTCTAACAATATCCTTATGCCCAAAAGAGTGAAATTGAACATATGGTTGCATACATGCTAGAGGCCAATATAATTCAACCTAGTCAAAGTTCCTTTTCAGCTCCAGTGGTATTGTTGCACAAGAAGTATGGATCATGGCGCATGTGTCTCGATTATAGGGAGATCGAAAAGCTCACTATTAAAGATAAATTTCTCATTCCTCTCATTGAGAATTATTGGATGAATTGCATGGAGCAATTTACTTCACCAAGTTGGATCTTCATTTAGGATATCATCAAATTAGAATGAAGATTGAAGACATTCCGAAAACGATATTTAGAACTCATGAGAGTCATTATGAATTTTTGGTCATGCCACTTTTGCCTTACCAATGCACCTTCTATATTTCAAGGTTTGATGAATTTCATTTTTAAACCCTTCCTTAGAAAAATTGTGTTAGTATTTTTTGATGATATACTAATCTAAAGCAAGTCTTGGAAGGATCATGTTCAACATGTTGAGAGGGTGCTCAAACTATTGGAGGAGAAACAATTATATGCAAAAACCTCCAAAATTTTCTTTGGAGTACATGAGGTGGAATATATGGGTCATATTATAGATCATGAGGGTGTTAAGGTGGATCCTAACAAAATTAAAGGCAATAAGAAATGTAAAATCCCCACAACCATAAAGCATCTGTGAGGATTTCTTGGGTTGACAGGATATTATCACAAGTTTGTTAATAATTATGGGAGAATTGCAGCACCTCTAACAACATTACTAAAGATAGATGGAATTTCTTGGACTTCAGAAGTAACTAAGGCCTTTGAACATCTTAAAGAGGCAATGTGCCAAAAACTGGTCTTAGCTATGCCAGACTTCAAAAAAACCTTTATTATGGAATTTGATGCCTCGGGAAATGGAATTGGTGTTGTTTTAATGCAAGAAGGAAGACCCATTGCTTTTGAAAGTTGTCCAATCAAAAGAAAGTATTTACACAAACCTATTTATGAGAAGGAAATTTTGGAAATACTACATGCACTAAAGCAATAATGAACCTACCTAATGGGAAGACACTTCAAGGTAAAAACATATCATGATAGTATTAAATAAATTTTTCAACAAAGATTAAACTTAGAAAAACAACAAAAATGGGTCACAAAAATGTTGGTTTATGAATTTGAAATAATCTACAAAAAAAGAAGCAAAATATTGTTGCAAATGCACTCTCAAGAAATGATGAGGATGTGGAAGCATTTCTTTGTGACATTTCTATTATCCAACCGGATTAGATAACCAAAGAAATGGATGAATGGAAGAATGACGAAGAAGTGTGGACACTCAATCAAAAGCTACAGCAATATGCCAGTACATCTGATACATTTTGCTGGAAAAATGATTCATTATGGTACAAAGATCGCTTATATATTTGTAAGAATTCCCAACTCAAACAAAATATTATTTTGGAATTGCACACCTCTCTCTTAGGAGGGCACTCAATTTTTTTTAAAACTTACCACAGGGTCAAGAAGGGATTTTTTTGGGATGGCCTTAAATATGCTATTCAAAATTTTGTGGTGGAATGTTTGGTTTGCCAACAAAATAAAGTTGAGACAATTAAGACCCTCGGTCTATTACAACCTTTATCCATTCCAAGTCAATGTTGGGAGGAGGTTTCAATGGATTTTATCACAAGTTTACCCAAGTCCGAAGGAAAGAGTGTCATCATGGTGGCAGTTGATAAACTTACCAAGTATGCACACTTTTTTGCATTATCTCATCCATTTAAAGGCAGTACAATTGCCACTGCATTTATGGAAACAATTCAAAAGATACATGGAAACCCAAATATTATTGTAAGCGACAGAAATCCCATTTTCATGGGAATTTTTTGGATAGAATTATTTTCTTTTTGAGTACTCAATTAGCTCATAGCTCATCTTATCATCCTCAATCTAATGGAAAAACTAAGATAGTGAACAAATTTTTGGAAGGACACCTTTGTTGCTTTGCAACTAATAAGAAAACATAATGAGTCAAGTGGTTACCTCTGGCTGAATGGTGATATAACACTTCCTTCCATATTGTAGCGAAAATGACCCCATTTATGGCACTTTATGGATATCATCCATAGCACATCACATCATCTTTAAGAGAAAATTATAAGGTTCAAGCAATGGAAGATCACATCGAGCATCAACAACAAGTTCTCCACCTCTTAAAGGATAACCTCACTTTGGCGCAAAATCGAATGAAACAATAGGAAAATCAACATCGCAACAAAATAAATTTTGATGTAGGCGATTGGGTATTGTTACAACTACAACCATACAAACAAATGTCCCTAAAGCAAACTAAGAAGGATAATAAATTATCACCAAAGTACTATGGCCCTTACAAGGTGTTGCAAAATATTGGTACTATGGCATACAAATTGGAGCTTCTTGTATCTTCTTGAGTGCACCTAGTTTTCCATGTTTCATGCTTAAAGAAGGTTATAGGTGAAAAGCTCCCAATTAAAACAATATTTCCAAAACTTGAGGATGAATGAAAAATAATATTGGAACCTCAAGCAGTCACGGAAACAAGAACTCGACAACTACGAAATCGATCAATTTCAGAGTATCTCATCAAGTGGAAGAAATTACCACTAAATATTCCACATGGGAGGATGAGAATTTTATATAGAAGCATCCAGAACTACTCAAACGTTGAGGACAACACCTTTTTGAAGGAGAGGGGCAAGTTAGGTCCCTATAATACTAGTGTATCCCCTTATTTTTATTGTTAGTGTAGCCCCCTTATTGTTATTTTTGTGCTAATGTAGTCCCCATATTGTTATTATTGTGCCCCATAGAAGCCCACTATTGTTATTGTTGTGCCCTTACATTATGTCAGCTTTGATTATACTGTGACCCCTTAAACTTTTATATATGGAAACGAGGTCATGTAATTTGAATCATCCAATAATTTTTCATTTATGTAATGTAAAGGAGTTTTCCCCCTCGAAGAGGATAATTTTTAAGTCGTTGATTTATCTTTTCTTCTATTTTTTGAGTTGGTTGCATAACAATAACCATAAGGTCTTCCAACAGTTCAATATTCTCCTCCTCATTCGCAAGCACCGAAAAGGTGTTTTCCACTCAAATCAGTTTTTTACTCCACTTGGGGTGGCTATTTTTTTGGGTTTCTCCACTTATTAAACACTTTATGGAATCTAGATGTATTTCCTTGTGATATTTCCTCTTGCATTTCCACTTTCCTGAGTGGAAAATCTCTAAATAGGTGAACATGCTCATGACAACACCAACATTTAAATGGAACATGTTCTTCGTCTAGAGGTTGAGCCCAAATTTCATCATGAGAGGAAAGTTCTATTGATTTTGGGAGGGTTGAGAAATGTTCATTTATATGAAAATTCTAGTGTATGAGATATATAAACCTCCCTTTGTAGTCTCTGGAATCTTCATAAAAGTCCTAATGGAATCACTAATTCATTCTAGAAAACCAGGGTCCCAAAAATCCATCAGCAATGAGAAGATATGCACACATACTAGTGTTGTTATAAATTGTTCCTTCTTTGGGTTATAACATTCTTCCCAGAATCTCATAAACAGGCTAACATTGTTGAAGAAATAATGTCTATTTTCGAAAACCCTAGTCTTGTCTTCTAAATTAGAGAAGATCATTGTAAAGAATCATTTGGTCCCTAATTTCAGGTCAATTTTTCCCTTGGGTTGCCATTTGCTTTTAATCAAATTCACCAAATCCCTCTGAGTTAGCAAAATACCTATAAATTTGTATGTAACACTGTTACCGATGAAATAGGTAACTGCACTGGTACCTACTTTTTGACGTAGGAAGAAAAACACTAGATTTTGAAAAGTGGTGATGCAGAATCATTTTTTTTAGCATGTTTTTGGCACTTTAATTTTTTTTTTTTTTTTTAATGCTTTTTATGTCGATTTTGAATAGTGGTGGCGTATCATCACCAACGTTTTTTTAGAGGATTGATTTTTACCCTATACATTTTCTAATTTCTTTTTCCATGAGATGTTTATTTTTAAGTGCATTTATGTACTTGTGTTTTAAAAAGAACAAAATAAATTCTCTTAAAATAAAAATTTATAATGATATCTTCACTTTTTCACATAGATAAAAAATGAAAAAAAGGTCCATATTATAAAGTTTATATTTTCTACAAGTTAATGTATTGACAATTAATTTTTCAATGCACATCAAATAATTGTCGCTAAAAAACCAGTATTTTGAACGATATGACAAAAAAATACAAATTTTCAATACAAATAGAATGCAAAAAATGCACTTTTAGAGACTTTTTGTTAAAAAAAACATGTTAAATAAACTAATTTTTGGGAAAATCTTAACAAAAAAACTTAAGAAAATAGCATTTTTATTGAATTTTATGTCAAAAAATAAAGTAATCACATGTTTTTTGCAAAAAATAAGGATTCTTCTCATAAAATATCAAAGTCTAAACATTACAAGTAAAACTGATTAATAGATCTAAAAAATGAGCTTTGTTTACAAGGATAACTTCAAGATCCTCAACAATATCAACTAATACATGTTCAACGTCATCTAGAACATCATTGATGGCTTCTTCCACAACATTTTCTACTTCATTTTGGTCATTGTCATCTACTAATGGATCTTTCATGTATGCAAATCTTCGAAAGTGTCCCTTTCCAATCATTCCATATAATGGTGGTTAAGGTTCCTTTGTTTTTTTTGCCACACGTGACTCATTAAAATCCCCTTTCCTCAAACTAACTTCTTGCTTCGCATCTGGAAGGAATTCAAGAGCGTTAATTCTTTGTTGAATAAATTTGCATTGCAATGGTTCTTTCTCAATGGCAATGAAATTTCTTCCTTTTGGTAGGCAACATGCTAGTGTTATACTTAATCATCAAGTACAAAAGAAATAAGTAAGAAAATTAGTATAAAGACATAAAAAGTAAAAAATAAAATATTGAAATTTAAATTTTTATAATAAAACTTACCTGAACCTGAAAAAGGATCCAAAACCCAATCTCTCTATTTGATTTTAAGAAATGTGGTCAGCCTCAAAGCCCTACCATCCGGTATACTGAATCGCCCTCCGGCGGGGTTTCTGAGAGGCAAGCTGGGCAGCCATCGATGGCACCACCCGCCGACCTCCGCCCAGCCGGGGGCCAGAGGCAAGTTGGGCAGCCATCGATGGCGCCACCCTCCGACCTCCGCCCAGCCGGGGGCGAGAGGCAAGCTGGGCAGCCATCGATGGCACCACCCGCCGACCTCCGCCCAGCCGGGGGCCAGAGGCAGCAAGTTGGGGCAGAAGGGATGGCGGCCACCTCGACCTCTGCACTGGGCGTACCTTCGACCGTCCTCCACTCACCGGTGAATCTTGGACCGTCTCCGCCTGCACCGGGGTGACTTCGAATCACCTCCGCCACCCGGGGGCCGAGGAAGGACGCGCCGTCGAGGGTCGCCCACCTCACTCGATCCCCTACGAAGTGAGTAAGGTGCTCGACAAATTTCTGATGGTGCCACCACCGGCTCCTCCGCCCTCGGGGCCGGTGGAGATTTTCGAATCACACCCTTCGTCGTCGGGTCGGAGGCCGGCCGAGTGGCACTATCGAGGGTTGCCTAGCCTACCTCCGGCCCCCGGCTAGGCGAAGAGCGATTCCAAGAATCGCCTTCCACCCAGCTTTGGGTCGGAGGCAGGCTGGGAAACCATCGACGGCGCAGCCCGGCCTGCCTCCGACCCCCGGTTGGGTGGGGGGCGATTCCGAGAATCACCCCCAGCTAGGCAGAGGGAAATTACAAGAAGCGATTCCAAGAATCACCCGCAATTGGGCGAAGGGAAATTCTGAGAATCATCCCTAGTTGGGCGAAGGGCGATTTCGAGAATCACCCCCGGTTGGGCGGAGGGTGATTCCGAGAATCACACCTGGCTGGGCGGAGGGTGATTCCGAGAATCACCCTTCACCCAGCCGGGGGCGATTCTCGGAATCGCCCTCTGCCCAGCTGGGGGTCAGAGGCAGGTCAGGCAGCGCAAGGTGATTCCGAGAATCACCCCCAACTGGGCAGAGGGCGATTTTGAGAATCACCCTCGGCTGCGCAGAGGTAGATTCCGAGAATCACCCCTGGTTGGGCGGAGGTCGATTCCGAGAATCACCCCGAGCTGGGCGGAGGGCGATTCCGAGAATCACCCCCGACTGGGAGGAGGGTGATTTCAAGAATCGCCCCCGGCTGGGTGGAGGGAAATTTCGAGAATTTCCCCCTGCTAGGCAGAGGTCGATTCCGAGAATCGCCCCCAGCTGGGCGGAGGTCGATTCCAAGAATTGCCCTCGGCTGTGCAGAGGGTGATTCCGAGAATCGCCCTCGGCTGGGCGGAGGGTGATTCTCCGCCTAGCCAGGGGAAATTCTCGGAATCACCCTCTACCCAGCTTGGTGTAATTCTCGGAATCGCCCTGCGCCCAGCCGGGGGTGATTCTCGGAACCGCCCTCCACCCAACCGGGGGCCGAAGGCAGGCTGAGCAGCACCGTCGAGGGCCCCTCCACCCAGCCGAGGGCTGGAGGTAGGCTGGGCAGCCCGAGAATCTCCCTCCGCCTAGCTGGGGGCCAGAGGACAATCAGGTGGCGCCATCGAGGGTTGCCCAGCCTGCCTCTGCCCAGTCGAGGGTTGAAGGCAGTCTGGACAGCTCTCGACGGCACCATCTGCCCTGCCTCCGGCCCCCAGCTAGGCGGAAGACGATTCTGAGAATCACCCCCGGATGGGCGGAGGGTTGCCCAGCCTACCTCCGGCCCCTAGCGGGCAACAAATTAATTTTTTATTTTTTTTTCAAACACAAACTATTTAATTTAATTTAATTTTTTAAACAAAAACTATTATAATAAAAAAAAATGTATTGTTAAAAAAAAAAAGAAAAAAGAAAAAGACTATTCAATTAAAATTTTAAAATATAAAAAAACAATAAAAACAAATTAAAAAATATGTTTAAAAAGAAAAATTATTTTTTAATTTTAATTTTTTTAAAATTAAAACATTTATTTTTTAAACTATAAAAAAAAAAAAAAAACAATAAAAAAAATAAAAAAAAAAATATGTTTTAAAATATAAACAAACATATATAAGAAGATTTTAATTTTTAATTTTTAATTTTCTTAAAACTAAAACTATTATAATTTAAAATATAGAAAAACGATATAAAAATTTTAAAAATTAAAAAATATGTTTTTACATATAAACAAACAAATATATGAATAATAATTTTTTCATATACTTGTTCATTTTAAAAAATTGCTTAAGTCATATAATTTCTCCATAATTTCATGGTTCAAGTATCTTGAAAACTTAAGATTTAAAAACTTGATATTTACAACTTGTCATTAAGGTTTTTATGCGCCACGAAATTTTATCTTTAATGTTATGGTTGAAAATAATTACAATTTTAGGGTTATTTAGAGTCACGATATTTTATGTTTAACAACATCGATAAAAATTGTTTGAAATGATAAGCCCTTTAGACATGATTTTTTTTATATTTAACATCATCTATCAAAAAACTTAAAATTTTTCAATTTTTCAATGTCCTAATATGTTGTCTTTAGTTCCATTGTTACAATGTGTCAAAAGTGTGACACAATGTTTTTTTTTGTTATTCCAGCATCAACTTGTTTTGTTTTGAGGGTGTTTTTTCAATCATTTTTTCAAGAAACAATTTCATTTTTAGCATAATTTTATAAAAAGGTGAAATTTGACCTTGAGAAAAAAAACAAATGCGTTCTGGAATACACACTTTTTGTTTTTGGGGCGTTTTTTCATGTTTTTTGAGTCTTTTTGGTCTAGAGTTCTCGTTTTGAGGTAATAGTTCCCATTTCGTCGGTAACATTGTTATGTGAGGGTGTAATCCTCCATACGTCGAACCCTCAAATTTGTTGGGTTGTATCACATGTTTTGAGCTTACTGTTGCTTTGGGTACAAAACTCCCATTAAGGCAAGATTTCCATTGTGCTCCAAGAATCTGGACTTCTTGATTGTTGTCGTTCCTTGAAGAGGCTCCTGATCCACCTGCATTATGTAGTTGGGCACCAATCACGACCTTCTTATAAGAGGGAATTATACCCCTCCATGCATAACCACTCATTTAAACTAGTCAGAATCAACCAAAAGGAAGAGTCCAAAAGAGTTACTTCACCTATTTGATAAATCATAGTCGTAATAAAAAAATAATGTATTTAGAAAAACTTGACAGCAAAAACCCTAGCAAAATGCATCAAAATATTATTTTATATACTCATTTTTAGGTAGAATCCAAATCACTTTTAAATTAAAATTGTCATTTATTTATTGTCCTTTCTTAGTTTTCAAGAATATATCATCAAAATTTATATAAAATAACATTTATAAAGTTAAATTCTAAATTAAGCATCACAAGTTAATTAATATATTAATTTTGATGATATAATACAGTGAGTATAAAGCAAATAATATAATTTTTATAATAATGGATCAAGTTAGACAAAAATTAGATAATTAAAAATTTGAAAATAAATTTCGATATTTAAGTTCGACATACTAAATTTTTTGAAAACAATATATATATATATATATATATATATATATATATATATATATATATATATATATATATAGTAAATGACAACATAATTTAAAGATTAATTTTATTTTTTTTTGGGAAAAAAACCATAATTTCATTCATTTTCAATCAAAATTACATTTAGCATATGCACTAGAAGGAAGCACATTTAGTCAAGAGAAATACTCCCCCGCCTAGACAGATCCAAAAACAAAAAAGGACCAACAAGTAGATACATAAACATGGGTCGAAAAGATAGAACAGAAGTCCCCCAAAATATGGTAAAACATCAGTTGTTCCAAGCATGAAGAGAATACAAGTTCATAGCGAAACTAACAACATAAATACCCACTATGGGTAGGGAGTATAACAATATCACAAATAACCAATGTGCACAGTAAGCATAAAACTGTATCAAAAAAACATCATGGTCGGTGTCTTAAAAATGTAAAACCGACATGAGCTAAACCATGTCTCATGTTGCATGTAACATGTTTATATATGGTCTATGGTAATACTCTAACCAATCCTGACCTCGCAACTTAGCTACCTACTAGAGCCTACGATCTAGGAGAGTGTTTCCCTTAGAAATCTTATCGGCTTCCCGATTCTCATCCCTATAGATATGCCTGTAAGAGAATTATGTAAAATAAATACTCAAATTATGAACATTCTCCATAATATTAACCAAATGAATGTTTTTGCATTATTGAACAACATTGACCCAATTGACTGCCAATATAGAATCACTGTAGATCTAGATCCTATCACAACCTTTCTCAATTGCAAAAGCAATCAGAGATCTACATGCAAGTGCTTTAGCCCAGTTGTTTGTCTTGGAACCCATACTAATTTTAACATTACATGCATGTTGCCTAGACATATTAAGAATGAAGCCCCCACCCACTTGGGCTCCTTCCCCCTGAGAAGCCCCATCAAAGTATCCCTAGCGCATTGATTTGTCAAGATTTTCCACTAAAATAGGTTTTATTGGCGGAAAATCTTTGACTTATAGAAAGAGTTTTAGTATAGCAATACCCTCAAACAATTTTCCTAGGACAAGATGTGAGGTCATTGCATATCGACTTGGTTCTAACGAGCCATATTCCCCAACATAATATAAGATGAAGTGCATGTATAGCTCTATTCTCCCTATATCGTTTCCAACTTTGTTAAGTAGTTGCAAAGGATGGCCCATCCCAAAGAAGTTGTAAACCCAAACTCATGTTGTAATCCTTCCAAACTTGTTGAGTAAAAGGGAAAGTCAAAAATAGGTGATCAATTGACTCGTCGACCCCTTTGCATAGAGAGCACTACCTTGGCACAATGACAAGCCTGCGTTGCATCACCTCCTAAGTAGGCACCTTATTCTCCATGACACATTATCACAACAACTTCACTTTTGGAGGACATTTTTCCTTACAACCACCCTCCACCACCATCCAGTCTCCCCCAAATGAACTCCAACATTTATATAAATGTCCTAACTTTGGAGTGTAAAACCAAGAAGAGAGGAGGCCCATACAAGCTCATCCGCACAATCCAATAATCTTATGTGAGATAGTGCAAGGGAGTCCCAATGTTGACCCCATTCTACATGCAAATCCTTAGGAATGTTCAATTCAAATGCATTAAGCTATCTCTGCGACCACAAAGTTGTTGTTGCATGGTTACCAATATAACTGAGTCTAGTTTAACCTTCATCCCAAAGATGTGTAATGATATTTTGAGATTAAATACGTCATATCCCCACTCCCTGACCAAGGATAATAACAAAGTCTAACTTTGTGACCATTCCATATCCTGCATGCAAGCCCTGAATAAATTATATCAAGAGAGTTTAACACAACTCTCCACACAATTGATATATTACCTCTTTCTCTATTGGACACCTCATCCAATCCTCCAGGGATTCATATATAATGTATTTCTTTGTGATTAAATATGTACAAAGGCTAGAGGTGGTAAGGAGCCTCCACCCAGTTTTTGCTGCAAGTGCTTTTGAGAAAAACAAAACATTTTTTAACCCCCAACACCCCTTGAGAAAATTAAACTATTTTTTAATAAATATGTCTCCTTTTATATCTTATATATATATATATATACCAATAAAATTTAAAGATTAATTTTTATTTAATATAGATATGCTTTTCTTATATATTGAACTTTTATATTTTATTGAAATATTACACTTCTATTATCACTATTTATAAATAATACAAATTTAGCACATATATTCAAAAGTAATATATATATATATATATATATATATATATAAGTTAAGTGTGTTTTGTATAAACAAAAAATAACACACAAGGTTAAGGGAATGAAAGCAAAGCGAGACCAAATCAAGCTAAAAAAAGACAATGTGGTAGGCCGAGATCAAGAAGCCAACACACGGTAGAAGAATGGGCAAGTGGAGGATTAGGAGACTCACCACAGACTAAAACATCGTCAAAATGTTGGATTTAAGTCGTTGTCCATGTAACTTGAACCCAACTAGAACAATAATACCCAGGAAACAAAGACCAACCAGCTCACTAAAATAAGCTTTGATGATACAATTGAGGGATTCAAGAATTACCCTTGATAGGGCGTCCACTTGTAACTCAAAAATTGAATGTTGTAAGACTGGAGGGAGCACCAATGACCCAAAAACTAGAGGAACACACTACTTCCAACGAATAATGTCTACAACGCAACTACCTCTCCACTCATCCATTAAGTACCATGTCTTCCATTGCCCTAAAGCCAAACTACCACCCAAACAGACTAAGAACCCCACACAGTTAGTAACAAGCTCAACCAGGCTCACTCTAGAGGGAAATGGAATAGAATTAACCAAGGTAATTTCTAGACTATGAAGGTTTGGCCCCTCATCACCAATGGCTCCCTAGAAAGATCTCACATGCACCAAGGGCATAAGATTTTTCCTCCTTATTTGATGCAGGGAATAGTTATACAGGCCAGAGCAATGGACCAGAGTGCCCCTTGCCATATTTACTTCACGATGTATGTTCACACGCTTTTACACGTAGGGGGGTGGCCATGCCACCCCTAGCCACCCCCTTCATAAATGCTCTGTTCAACGGTGGAGTGGCGCGCTTGCCCCGCAACCCTCCAACCTCCCTCATTTTCCACCCCCATCACAGATTAGTTTTTATATATATTTTTAAATATTATACTTCTACTATAATTTTTTATAAATATATAATATATATAATTTAAGTGTGTATGGTATAAATAAATAAAATCCACACACACATAAATAATAAATGACAAGATCAAAATATTTTTTAATATACATATATTTATTTTACATATTATTGAAATATTATACTTCTATTATAATTATTTATAAATATATAAATTTACATATTTTAAGTGTGTATTGCATATGCATATATATTAAAAAATAATAATTGACAAAAAAAAAATTAAAGATTAAAATATTTTTTTAATATACATATGTTTCTTTTATATATTTAACATTTGTATCTTATTAAAATATTACACTTTTACTATAAATGTTTATAAATATGCCACTCTAGATCCATCTTAACTTAGGATCTACCAATTGCTGAGAGGGATCAAATCTCTTTCTTGAGTTGCAAAACTCTTTTAGAGTGAAAAGAGATTTGATCTCTCTCACCACTTGGTAGATCTATGTAGAAATTTAATTGTAGAATCAATTTGCTCATGAAATTTTCTAAATCAAAAGACAAGAATCTACTCTACCAATCCGCGGAAGTAAATTCACGATCAAGAACAAGAATCAATAACATGCATTAATATTCAACACACATACACAACGATATATTTAGGGGAAAGCAACTATTCAAAACCCCTTACTATATGTATTTCATTAATCAAAGAATATGGATTAATACAATATGCTATGCTCAACCTTCAGCTCAACCTGCACCTATATCTTCTATCCTCTGCCTGAATGACTGACCTTGGCCAACACTTGGCCAATTTTTCAAGCCTCCAAGCTCCTATTTTCTTGCATTGTTCCTTGGGAATTAGGCCCCTATTTATTAAAAAATTCCTCAATAAGAATTGTGCAATTCCTTTTGGCCTTCCTTTGACAGCATGCATGACCTGTACAATTTGGAATATTCTACAACTGATAGTACACTTCCCTTGAGCTCCAATCTCAATTGGGTAACTCGAATTTTGTGCATGCATGAGTTAATTTAGGTTGATTGATCAGTTAACTGGTTGATCATTGAGTACACACCCCACTACTAGACCTCCCACTAGTTCCTCCAACAGTTGGAACTAGTTTAACTGATCACAACTCAAATGAACTGAATTAAATTGCTACAACTGAAATTAAATCAACCTAGGCTCCTAAAATTTAGGAATCACTGTACACAACTCAAGTTCACACTCTAACTTGAATTAACTAAGCCAACTAAAATAACTCAGTTAACTTTTACAAGTTGTCTGTTGACATGGAATTTAAAATTCTTTCCTAATTTAATCAAAGGCGAAATTAAATTAGGAATTTCTTGCTGCATTTTAAACACTCCCTCTCAACAAGAAAGGGATTATCAAATATCCCAATCCTACTTCTATGGAACTCGAATTTTCCTCTTGACAAGGTCTTTGTCAAAATATCTGCATCTTGCTCCTATGTCAAAATGTACTACAACAAAATGATCTGCCTCTGCACACAATCTCGAAGATGGTGGTACCGAATATCTATGTGCTTGGAACTATCGTGAAAAACTAGATTCTCAGAGAGTTTGATACAACTATGGTTGTCATAGTAAATAACAATAGGGTCCATCATCTAGACAAATAACCCAACAAGAATATTCCTCATCCAGATAACCTCATAAGTTGCTTGACTAAACTCCATGTACTCTGCTTCTGCTGAAATGAGTGCGATTTATCTCTGCTTCCCGTTGTACCAAGAAACTATTGTTGACCCAATACTGGAGATTCCTCCTAAAGTGATCTTCCGATTTGATGAAGCATCTGTGAAGCCTTGTAGCTTCACTCCCTTTTTCTGTTTGTACCAAAGTCCAAACCGAGTGGTGCCTCTAAGGTACTGTAGTACATGTTTATCCGCCCTCCAAAATAATTTGGTCAGTCGAACCATGGCTTGGCTCAACTGAATGATTGCATAACACAAATATGGTTGTGTGTTCACCAAATAGATGAGTGAACCCGCCAAATACCTATACACGGTAGCATCCACTTCCTCACCTGAAGTGGCATCATCTTTCCTCCAGTTTGTCGCTAGAGGAGTCTCCATGGGTTTGCATCTGTCCATGTGGAAATTTTGAAGTATCTCAATGGCATACTTGCCTTGAGAGACAAATAATTCCCCATATTTTTTCCATACTTCCAAACCAAGAAAATAGTGTATCAATCCCATGTCCATCATCTCGAATCTTGATAAGTTGTTCATCATTGGTCAAAATCAAGTCATCAACATAAATAATAATAATCAACAATTTACCTTCTACCATAATGTGCTAAAGGTTTGCATCTGCTTCACATTTGGCGAAGCCCAACCCAGTGATCTAACTATCAATCCTAGTGTACCAAGAACAAGGTGCTTGTTTCGACCTATACAACGATCACTTGAGTTGATACAAATGTGACTCTCTATCGAAGGTCTCAAATCCTATAGGTTGTTCAATGTACACTTCCTCCTTAATCACTCCATTAAGGAATGTTGTCTTCACATGCATCTGGTGGATTTTCTACCCCATCTATGCAGCCAAAGCGAGAACCGATCTGATGGAAGGGTACCTTGCTATAGGAGAAAAGGTCTCTTCATAGCCAGTCCCTTCTACTTGAGAGTACCCCTTGGCCACAAACCTGACCTTTTTCTTCTTGATGCTTCCATCTGCTGCATGATTTACCTTGTAAATCCATCTCGAACCTACCACTGACTTGTCTGTAGGTCTTGGGAACACTTCCCAAACACAGTTTCTGACAATGAAGTCATACTCCTCTACCACATCATCAACCCATACCGACTACTCTACTACTTCCTTGAATGAGGTTGGTTTTGTCTCTACTAGCTCGCTCATCATATCCATGTATCATGTGTACCGCTCTAGTGACCTCCTATGCATATGCTGTGATGTGGGTGCTCCCATATTCTCTCTAGCATCCCGTAATAATCTGTCAGCTTCCCTGTTACACTTCCTTCCTTCCTTGGATGTATCTACCTGAGTGGTTGTCTCCACTCTCTGCTCCTCTACATGTGGTTGCTCCACATCTTCTTGAGATTATTCTTTTGGAGTCAAAAGCTCTTGATCTGCATGCAACTGAAGTTCCATCTCAAGGGAACACTTCATTTCCTTTTCTTCATCAAACTTCACATCTCTACGAACAATTTTTATCATGATAGATGTCAATTACACCTGATAGTCGTGAGGTGTATCAGTGTATCCCACAAATATACCTAACTCAGCTGTCGGTTCTAGATTTTTCCTTACTTCCTTGGAAACATAGAAATATATTGATGATCCAAATATACTGAAGTGTGACACATCTGGTTCCTTCCCTGAAAAATATTCTTCTGGTGTACTCATCCTAAGAATCTGATGATGACTCCTGTTCTACACATATACCCCTATATTGCATGCTTCAACCCATAAGTGCAGAGGTAGGCTTTGGTCATGCAAAATCTCCCATGTTTCTCCCACAATACTTTTGTTATTCCTCTTGCGCTCAAAGCAACACAGCCTGCCACATCCAACCTATAGAGGTTCTTCACCCGAACCCCAATCTGCTTCACTTGTCCCATGGCGATGTGTCGCAAGAAAGCCTTTCCTTTGCTGAATATCACATCATAGCCACGATCTTCTAACACCGTGACATAAACCAAATTATTCTTTAGACCTGGAACAAACATCACATCCTTGAGCCTGAGAGGGGAGACATACTCCCTTTGAAAATTAGTTGTACTAATATTGGTTGCGCTATACCTCCCATCATCTCCCATCTCGATGTGCATTTGGAGGTCTTTCTCCTCCAAGTCACTGAAGAAGTATTTGTTCCCCGTCATATGGAATAAGGCATCATTGTCAAGATACCACACACTTCCCATTATTGTGCTTGCCATGCATGCAATGGGAGTAAAATCAAGTTCGAAATGTGAAACTAGAGTTTCACTTGTTGCTCCTCCTGTGGTATTCTTGTGTGGGAATTTAGTGGCATAGTGCTTGAATTCATGATAGTGAAAGCACTTTATTCTGTACAAGTCTTTATTCTTGCCCCCTTGACTCGAATCTGATTTGGATTGGGATTTCTTCCCTTTCTCTTTCTTTGCATTTCTAGCCAAGGCACAATTCTACTCATCCTCAACCTTGGCTAAGGTCCCATCTTTGTTGCTCCACCTTATTTCTTCCTGCACCAGATCAAACCATAATCTCTCCTAGCTTGGTACTTTCTCTATACCAATTACGAAATCCTGATAACTATGCTAGCTCTTGGGAAGACCCAAGAGGGAAAGATCCACCAAATATTATTTCGGACAGTCACACTGACTACACCAAGTTCATCACGACACTGTGTGAACCTACTCAGGTACTGCATAATTTTTTCACTCTTTTGCATCTTAATACTTCAAAGCTTGTCCTTGAGTGCCATCTTCTTGTGGTCACTACTGTTCTGGAAAATTTTTGTCAATGCTTGCCACATTACATATGGAGTCTCTTTCCCATGGATATTAGAGGCAATATGGTCTCGTACTCCCTCCAATATAATCCTCCTTGCCTTAGCAACACACTTCTTCCATTCTACTAGACTTTGAGCATCATTAGCTGTTGGTTTCAGAACATTAATATCAATGTATTCCTTCAACACATTATCCTCTAGTACTCCCTCCATCTTTTCCTTCCATCCAACATAATTCGAGCTTCCCTCAAGGGCATACTCGAGCCAAGTCCATTAAAAGTCATATGGTCAGTCCTGAAGAAATCCTACAACCTAATCTGCAACCATGAATCCTCCTACAATGGAAACTTCGAATTCTCTTCTCTACTGTGAATCTAGCTCTGATACCATGTAGAAATTAAATTGTAGATTCAATCTGCTCATGAAATTTGCAAAATCAAAAGACAAGAATCTACTCTACCAATCTGCGGAAGTAAATTCACAATCTAGAAAAAGAATCAATAACATGCATCAAGATTCAACACACATACACAAGGATATATCTAGGGGAAAGCAACTGCTCAAAACCCCTTACTATTTGTAGCGTATTAATCAAAGTATCTATATTAATACAATATGCTTTTCTCAACCTTGAGCTCAACCTGAAACTGTATCTTCTATCCTCTGCTTGACTGACTGACCTTGGCCAACACTTAGCCAAATTTTCAAGCCTCCAAGCTCCTATTTCCTTGTGTTGTTTCCTTAAAAATTAGGCCCCTATTGATTAGGAATTTCCTTAGTGAGAATTGCGTAATTCCTTTAGGCCTTCCTTTGACTTTCATGTATGACATGTAAAATTTAGAATATTCTACAACTGATAGTACACTACCCTTGAACTCCAATCTCAACTAGGTAACTCGAATTTTGTGCATGTATGAGTTACTTTATGCTACTTGATCAGTTAACTGGTTGATCACCGAATACACACCCTACTACTAGAACTCCCGTTAGTTCCTCCAACAGTTGGAACTACTTTAATTGACCATAACTCAATTTAACTGAATTACATTGTTACAACTGAAATTAACTTAACCTAGGCTCCTAAAATTTAAGAATCATTGTACACAACTCAAGTTACCTCTTTAACTTGAATTAACTAAGCCAACTAAGTGAAAATAACTCAATTAACTTTTACAAGTTGTCTGCTGACATGGAATTTCATTTTTTCTCCTAATTTAATCATAGACAAAATTAAATTAGGAATTTCTTGTTACATTTTCAACAATCCAAAGTTAAGATTCATCTAGGCTAGTTTAATTATTCGCCTTTAAATAGGTCACATTAGAGAAGAATACCATGGGAAAAGCCATGGGTTAAGAATATAATGGGAAAAACCATGCGTTGGAGTTTGAAAATGCTATATTACTTTTAATTTAATTTAATTTTGTTATATTTTGACCAAGTCAAAATATTAAACATTACAACATCTCTACTGTACTAAGTTGGATGGTGCAATAAAGTTATAGAATTTAAGTGTGTATTGTGTGTGTATATATATATATATATATATATATATATATATATATATATATATATATATATATATATAACAAGTGTTGCTAGTTTTGATAGGTGAATGAAATATTTATTGATGACTTTGAGGAATGTAGGTCTTTTTTTTTTAATGTGGATGAAGAGGATAGTCTTTCTTGGTCTAAAATAAGAAATGTGGTGTTATTTCAGCAAAGCCGAGATACAATGCTTTGATTCAACAAAATATAACCTGTGAATCAAAATGGTGGTTTAATTTAGTTTGGAAGGGTCAAGGACCCTTGAAATATCGTCTATTTTTATGGCTTCTCCTTGGAAGGAAAACTCTTACTTGGGACGTTTTAGCAAAAAAATGAAGGAAAGGTCCCAGATCTTGTGTTTTATGTTGTCAGAACAATGAATCTCTTGACCATTTATTTGTTTTTTTCCCTCTTGTGAAGAGTATTTGGAAAAATGTTTTGTTAGTCCTAAAAATAAAAAGATGGGTTCAAAGATTTATTTTGTCCTCTTTTAAATTTCTTTTGGTGTTTGTGATGTGGGGCATTTGGTTAGGAAGAAACATAGTTCCTTTCATAATGATGTTGTATGCTTAACGTTAATTGCACATAATTCTAGAGTTGCTTTTTAAACCTTTGAAATTGAAGAAGACAAGAATTATAAGAGAGTTGGTACTATTTGAAGGAAATGTATGAGGTTTCTTTAATTGTGCCTGTCGAAGGGAGAGTTGTCGGGCTGGTGTTGTCATTATATTCCCTAAGAATGTGATTCTAAAATGTAAGTTGGACATTGGCAATGGCACAAACTTTGTTGCCGAGTTGATTGCTTTGTGGTGTGCTTTGAGGTTAGCTTTGTGGAAGCAACTGGAGGTTTTTAAACTGATTAGTGATTTCAAAATAATAGTGGACTAATTCAATAGGAATGTGGCTCATATAATCCTTTAGTTGAAATCATGGAAAAGGAAAATCTGATAATTACAACAACAATTTGATGATTTTCAGATCCTTCGCTATTACAAGGAGCATAATTTTCTAACAGATCCACTCTCAAAGGAAGATTTACTTTTGGATGTTGATGTTTGTACATGTTCAGAATTCCATAATGATGTTTTATTGTAAGTATTTTCTTTTAATCTTTTTATTTTTGCTTTTCCAATGATAAGTTAGTCTTTCATATTTATGTATGACTTAAGCATATTTTTAATGTTAAGACAATTTTTTTGTTAATAAATCAAGTGAGTTATTATGCTACCAAGAGATTGTACTTTTTTATTTTTATTCTAGTATGTTTTTTCTTTTGTTTTTTTTATAGATATTTTATTGAAGTATTAGACTTGATTATAACTACTTAAAAATATATAAATTAATATAATTTAAGTGTGTATGATATAAATAAAAAATTAATTAGAATATATATATATATATATATATATATATATATATATATATATATATATATATATTTTAAAGTATATATTCATTCCATTACAAAACATAAACTTTATTTATTGTATTTGACTTTGATAACTTAAATTAACAACAAAACTTAATGTAAGTAACCATTAACAACTAACCATTCTTATTAACTACTTATATAATATGTATACAAAGTCAATTGAGTTAAAGTTTAGTTTTAACTATCGAAGTGATTTGGATTTAAAGGAATATATGTGTGTGTGTGTGTTTGTAAAATCTATAAAGGAAATTTTATTCACATTGTATGATAACCATAGGGGTTCTAGTGGTAGCAATTTTATATTTCTTGCGGTTTATATTGACTTTTCTATGGATAAAACAATGATAACAAGTGTTTTGCAAGTATCTCATTAAAAAAATGTCACATAAAAAATATATATATACTATTACAACAGTTATTTTAGAGGGCATATGTTTTTTTGTATGTCTCAATGTCTACAAAAGAGTACAAAAAGGATGTTGATGGGATTTTACAGTCCAAATTCTGAACTTGGCACTGATACCATATATGAGGACCTAAATCCGAGATCTTTTAAATGAACCCATAATTATCTTTTAAATTTAATACGATATGAAGGAAAATAACATATGTATAGATCAACATTTATTTGATGATAACATACAAGTAAAATTCATTTGCAATATATTAAAGTAAGAAATTTAATTTCTGACAATTTACATAAATAATAAACAATCGAAGAATACCTATATCAATAGCTTGGTTGAGATCCTCTTTATTTTTTGTTGAGATGTTTCTGTTGTGTTACCCGACTAGATTTACCTCCCAGCCAACTATGAATGATTTCATAGCTCAGAGAACCTCCACAGGCTCCCTAGCCCTCCGAGCCCAAGTCCAACTAGCTGTAGTGTGTCCAAGTTAGAATCAACTCCCTCCAATAGATCTAAGTTTGATTCGTCTCATTTTCTCTCCATTCTCTTTCTCCACATTTCTCCTCCAAAATAAATTCCTCTAATGCCAAACAAAGACCCAAAAATCATCTCCCTCTCCTCTCATCCTCCTTCCCTTTTATGTATCTTCCTCTCGTCAACTTCAAATACTTACCATTAATTCCACGACTACCCCTTCATCATTTTAATTTATTAACCTTGACTTTCTTACCATGTCTTATCCAAAAGTAGATATGAATATAGATATTTTATTCAAAAATATATGAGAGAATACCATACCTTATCTAAATGTATATTTGAGAAGACATATTGGGTACACAAAATCTAAATATTTGATATAGAAATAAATGAGAGAAGACCATGCCTTATCTAGAGTTGATTTTGTGAAGACATATTGGGTATACAAAATCTAGATATTTGATTTAGAAATAAATGAGAGAGGACCACATCTTATCTAAAGTTGATTTTGAGAAGACATATTGGGTATACAAAATCTAGATATTTGATTTAGAAATAAATGAGAGAAGACCATACCTATTTTAAAAGTAGATTTGAGATGATATATTATAAATGAAATAACAATTAATAAAATTAATATGAGTAAAAATAAAATAAAATTACAAATTCACAAGTGTAGATATTACTAAAAATTATAAGTCATTATTTACATATTAATTAAACACTAATCAAAATTTTTCTGATATGATCAAGTGGAGTATTACAACCTGATTGGTCTATGATCTCTATTTAAAGAGAATGGAGGGTCATTTGTCCGGTGACCATCTATGAGAGAAGCTTATGTAATTTTTCTTTCTTTATATTAATAAATTGCCTGAAGTGGCTGTGCTGGCTTAGACCATGGACTGTTTCCCTCTTTGAGTGTTTTACCCACGTCAAATACTGGTGTACTGATCTATGATCTATTTGTGAGTGGTGACTTTTGGTGTTTGATCTAAGGAACTTACCCTGTAAATTCCTCCAAAAAGGTTTTGTTAATCCTAAAAATAAAAAAGATGGTGGTTTGGGAACTTTGTTGAAAAAAGTTTGTGGCTTTGGGTTCAAAGATTTAGTTTGTTCTCTTTTAAATTTCTTCTGGTGTTTGTGATGTGGGGCATTTGGTTGTGGAGAAACATAGTTCTTTTTCAGAATGATGTTGTATGCTCAACATTAATTGCACATAATTCTAGAGTTGTTTTTTAAACCTTTGAAATTGAAGAAGATAAGAATTATAAGAGAGTTTATACTATTTGAAGGAAATGTATGAGGTTTCTTTGATTGTGCTTGTCAAAGGGAGAGTTGTCACGCTGGTGGTGTCATTATATTCCCTAAGAATGTGATTTTAAAATGTAAGTTGGGCATTGACAATGGTACAAACTTTGTTGCCGAGTTGATTGCTTTATGGTGTGCTTTGAGGTTAGCTTTGTGAAAGCAAGTGGAGGTTTTTAAATTGATTGGTGATTTCAAAATAATAGTGGACTGATTCAATAGAAATGTGGCTCTTATAATTATTCAGTTGAAATAATGGAAAGGAAATTTGATAATTACAACAACAATTTGATGATTTTCAGTTCCTTCACTATTACAAGGAGCATAATATTCTAACAAATCTACCCTCAGAGGAAGCTTTACTTTTGGATGTTGGTCTTTGTAATTGTTCAAAATTCAATAATGATGTTTTATTGTGAGTATTTTCTTTAAATCTCTTTATTTTTGCTTTTCGAGTGATAAGTTAGTCTTTCATCTTTATATGACTTAAGCATATTTTGGATGTTAAGATATTTTTTTTGTTAATAAATCAAGTGAGTTATTATGCCACCAAGAGATTGTACTTTTTGATTTCTATTTTAGTATATTTTTTCTTTTAATTTTAATTTTTTTAAATATTTTACTAAAATATTATAGTTGATTATAACTACTTATAAATATAAATTTATATAATTTAAGTGTGTATGATATAAATAAAAAAACTAACAATATGTGAAGATGAAGATAAAAATAAAGAAATAGGATTGAAAAAAATTATTTAAAAAATAGCGTTCTATCTAAATTAACAACACAACTTCCAACATTCTCTCAAACCTACTTGATCAACATTGATTTCTCCTTCATTGTCAAGTTTGACATTTAGAGACACCATTCGGTTAATATAGGCAATCTGGAGAATATATATATATATATATATATATATATATATATATATATATATATTATATATATATATATATATAAAAGGTTTTAGCCTTTAGAGTTTTAATGTTTTTTATTATTATTTCCAAGCTCTTTGAATTTCCCATGATTTTATAACAAACTTGAAACGAAATTCAATAGAATTTTAGATAAATTTCATGAAATTATTGTTGTTCGTGTTTGGCTTGAACTTTGCAAACCTCATCAAATACTTTGAATTTAATCAATTTCGGTGGTGAAACCCTATGGCTTAAATTACACATAAGTATAATGAATGAAAAAATGCAATAAATATAAGTAAATGGAAGATTACAAGATTTGCGAATATAATTTAGAATTGTTTCTACATAGTTAATAATTAGTTTTTTAGAAATGTAAAAAAATAGGCTGGTCCAAGACCCTAAAGAATATGGAAGGAGTGAAAGACTTCCCCCTTACAGACCACCAACAACTTGGACTACTAAAGAATCTTGGAGGAGTGAAAGACTGCCCCCTTACACATCACCAACAACTTGCACTACCAAAAATCTGGGAAGACTTCTCCCTTACACATAACCAACAACTTGCATTACTAAGGAATCTAGGAGGAGTGAAAGACTACCCCCTTAAGCACCACCAACAACTTGCACTACTAAAAAATTGAGAGGAGTGAAAGACACACTACCAACAAATTATTTGAAATGACATGATTTTTTTAAATAACGTTAATGAGTTAGCTTGCATTCATAAACAATAACTAATAATAACTATTCATAATGCTAATTTGACATTAAAAAAAAATAAAAATTAATACCAACAACTTACAATACTAAAAAATCAACTTTCACTACTAAATAGGAAAAGTAAAAGGTTGTCGCATTGGACACCACTAACAAATTAATCAACTTTCACTACTAAATATAGGAAAAGTAAAAGGTTGTCGCATTGGACACCACTAACAAATTAGTTGATATAAACATGAATTTTTTGGATAATGTTAATGAGTTAGTTTGCATTCATAAACGGCAACCAATTATTGTTACTAATCCTAATTTGACATTCTAAATTTTAATAATTTATATTAAAAATAACTTCCTTAAACATAAATTATAAATAAAAATAAATTCCTTTATTACAAATAATTTATTTAAATATGTAACACTATTAAGCGCCGACAATCTATCGTACAGGTTCATGGTCCAACAACGAGGAGGAGCCAAGTGAAATGATGAACTGGACAATGATGGGCCATGAAGTTTGAATCACAAATTCATAAAGAAGAGTTGTTGAGTGTTTGACCTACTTTTGAATCACTGCACCTAATTTTACCCCCATCCACGAACCTACTTGTGAATCACTGCACCTAATTTTACCCCGTTAACAGAGTGAAAGCCGTGATTATTTTAATGCATTTTGTGTAATTTGTAAATTTTCGTCGAAAGAAGCTTCCACGGGTTAAACGCGATAAGAGGATGGGCGGACCAGGATTTCCACGGTCCACGCCGCGTTTTTGAATACTCTCCGTGGTAGACCGCAGGCATATATATACATGCAATGTGTATATGCCCAATTGACAGAGTGTGCATGCTCTGTTATTTGTATTGCAGTGCAGTTGGGATTCCATCTGGATTTTCCCAAAAGTACCCAGTTCAAAATGCCTATTTGAAACATCAAACTCTTCATTCAGAGACATAAATACAGTCAGCCTGGGGCCAATTCTGTATTTTTCCTGTGCCATCTTTGTTAATTCTGTCTTCTGCACTTCCCTTGCCCAATCCCACAAAAGGAATCTGTTGTTATAAGGGTTTCTTGCAGGGTTGGGGATGGAAACGATTCCGACATGGCAGGTTCTGAGCTTGGCCGGCATTTTGGGCTGGATCTTGTTCTCCAGATTGATAAATTTGACGGTTCGAATCAGATCCCTGACGCAGCCATTCGTCACCACCCAGGTTGAGAAGTATATCAGCCTTGTGCTCCGAGTTCAGGTACCTTTTTAGTTTTTCGTTCAAAGGAGCTCAGTTGTTTGACAGATTTCCCCAACCCAACATATATATAGTGAATTTATTTGTTTTTCCTTTTTCTCTAAGGGAGTTCAGTTGTTTGAGAGAAAGGGGCATTGGAATTGTTTGAAGACCATGTATCTAAGCCCTAAAGGCCATGTAGACATTATCTAAATGTCTAGGATTAGTGAATATGTATAAGATTTTGGATTCTTTTTTAAGGGATTGCTGTTCTTTCCTCTATCCTCAAGGCACCAACAAAGTTATTTTACCTATCTACTTGAAGACATATAGGCCATTAACAAGAAGCCCTGTGTGTGTATATGCCTTTACATTACCGTCTTTTTCAAAATTTTACTTTTCAGCAGGTGAAGCTCAAGGCTTAAACGTAATTACATGCTTATTAGGCACTCACAGTGTTACTATGACTAGGGAGAACTGCACCAGCTGAATTTTCATTTACAATTTCGTTCATCAGTGGTCCCAGTCACCTGGTGCACTCTTGGAAGTTCTACACAACCGACTTAGCAATTTTTTACCATTCAGCCTTATCTGTTTATGATCCTGCTCATAGCTGTGACCTGAGACACTCCAATATAGAGAACTTACGCTGCTTTCTACAATGAGTTAACTTCGTATTCACTGCTTTCATTGCATCGGTTAGTAGTTAGAACTGTTTTTGCGCAATGCTGATTTACTTTAAATAGTGATCAATCTAAAGTTCTAAACTATGCCAGAAGAAAATTTGGCTGTTGGAAATGACTCTTGGGCCAATGCCAAATATTGTTCTACCTCGCTTGTACTGACAGTTGTTTGCATGAGTAATTAGAGAAGTTTTTATGACTTTAATTATTTCTGGGTATTGTTTGCAAATAATTGATATGAATGGGAAACTTTAGAGATGTACTGTTTGCTTGGATTAGTTTTTGAATAGTTCTATATACCTAATTGATACTATTGGATAATTGATTAGGATAAGTGAATAAGTGTGGTTGTTACAGCCACCACTCACCTATATGAATGAATAATATATCTATGAATATAATAAATTCATACTCATTTGAATAAAGTATACTAGTATGGTACCATATCAAATATTTGAATTGATGTTTTAGTATTTTAAGATATCTAATTCACTAAGTAGTTTTGCGCATGGGGTCCTGTCATGTTGGCTCATTAGGCTCAATAATTCTACAAAGTTCATGTTGTCAGGGTCCATTGAGCCGTGTTCAAACTTTAAAATCACACAAATTGAATTTGGTAACAAATTGACGGACTGAAAATGGAGAGTCAACTTGGTAACTCAATAAAACTCAACACAAACTTGGACGTGACTTAGAAACTCAAACGAAATTTAAAGCAAAACTTGGCAATAACTTGGCTTATTAAAAAGCAGAACTTAGAAAAACTCAGCATAACTTGGCAAAACTTAGCAAAACTCAACTTGGTAGAACTTGACAAAACTCAGTAATAACTCAACAGTAACTTTGTACTTGACCAAGAGTTGGTTAGTTTTGCCAACAAATATATCTCAACTTCTCAAGTTGGTGAGCTTGGTTTGCTTGTTCATTTGTTGCGCCCCTTGTTTTCATCCAGCTCCTTTGACTAGTCTAATGTGAAGAGTTTTCTTGTCGATTCTTTTATCTGATTTATCCATATACAAGTAGATTCAATACAACCACTTTTTAAACGATTTATTAAGATTTTAAAAATAAACACCCCCTTCACTTCTAATCTCCTTGTAAGTCAACCAAGGATAGCCTAAGTAGGCCCCAAATTTCTTTGTAATGGATATTATGGATACAATATCACTACCAACAGCACATTGAATTAAACAACCTCGACAAGTATTGATATAGGATGAACTTGAAGAAGAGTTCTATCCACTTGGACCTAGATGGCAATGTGTGGCAACTGAGCAAAGCATTTCAAGACTAGGACTAGATGGCTTAGAAAGGAAACACCAAAATTTGAAGCTTAGGATACTTGTTGTCTTCGTACAGGGGATTGCAGAAGTTTTCAACAAGAATTGTGCTTGTGATATTACACGGTTACATTATGACAGATTTGAAGTGTGTGACTAAAAATTTTCTTTCAGCTTCAACCATGACAGATATGAAGTGTGTGACTGAGTTTGATGATCAACAAGTCATAATTAGAAATGGCAGACATGAACATGGTCAAATTTTGTCCAAAGGAATGCAAGAAGGTGGTCTTTATAGGCTACTAACAATTCTAATGAAGTGTGATGCTTTAGTGTGACAATGACAACCTTGCAAGCTATGGCACAAGAGCACTATGGAACACTCATTAGGGGAGTTTTGAGGTCTAAAATGGACTTCCCAAAGAAAATGATAAATAAGAGTTACGGAAATTGCTTTATTTATTGTATTTCCAACTTATCTCCTTATTAGTTTACTCAAATTTCAAGTGTAGACACCTGTTGGATGCGGAATTAAATTCCACATCCAACGAGTACCCACTCTTTATACTTTTTGAGTAGACCCACATCATTGGATGTGGAATTTAATTTTGCATCCAATTGGTGTCTGCACTTGAAATTTGAGTAAACCAATAAGCAAATAAGTCGAAAATAGAATTAAAAAAATTGTTTTATTCTTTTCCCTCCAAAATATTTACCCTTGGGATGACATCATCATCTTGAATCCTATTGGTTCTTTTAAAGTTAATTTTGTTAGTACATTTTTTATTTTTGAGGCCCATTTTTTACCTTAAAATTCTCCTAATGTCTGCTCTTGAAGGATATGGTACAAGGATTGCTAGACTTCAAGATCGAGAGGACTAGAGTGTGTTAGGATGTGTACTCAACAAACATGCGAAGATTGTTTTTGCAAGCAATGAACATAGATCAAGAGAGATCCTTGATAATTAATATTGAAATACTTTAGTTAAAGTGGACATTGAAATACATAAAAATATTTCTTTTTGTTATTAATATTTAACATAAATGCCAAGTGTGAATACCATGTTGAGCAAGAAAGGAATTACACATCTTCCTCATACTAAATTGTAAAATTATCTCTTGTCGACAAGATATATATATATATACTTTGTGAAGACTAAAGGTGAAGATTTCAACAAACTAAAGATGAATTTTTCTACAAGTTCACAAAGTTTAATGTCCTTGTGGAGAATTAGATAGGTAGGAAGATAAAGGTACTTCATTTTCAGAAGGGTGGAGTGTGCACCTCCAAGGCAGTGTTATCCAAACATAATAAATTCTGCCAAAACCGGTTGGTGTGACCAATTCTTGAGCCTTTTTGGCTCAAATTACAGCCTCAAACGAGAAAAGGCCTATTTTGTACATAATCGACATATTCAAGAGAATAAGGCTGGTTCTGCACATAGTCATATGGCTGGTGCATGGGGGAGACCACAAGGGAGTTGCTGCTCCCTTGACCCCTGTGACAACCCTTGAAAATTGAAAGCCTTCATAATATCATTGTTGTTTATGTATTTTGATTCAAATATGGATTGCACTTTGTGCTACTTTGGTTATATGCGCCCTTACTTGCTATATACATGAGAAAACTTTGTAATTGTGTCTAATGGGTTGGATTCATATGGATGTACATGAATACATACACACATCAAATTTGAATATTTTATGTATTTTTTGGTTGATTAATTTTTGTTCCTAGTTATCTATTCTAGTTGTTGGGGTTGACCAGTTTGATCATCAGTCTAGTGTTAATAAAATTGCGCCAAGGACGTTGATGCCCTTAATAAGGATGCAAAGAATCAAGATTTAGAGGGTGCTGACAATACTATACAACCCACAACAAAATGGTGTTGTAGAGAGCAAAAATCGGTCTATCATTGAGACAATTGAAGCAGTGATCCATGACATGGATTTGCCCATCTTTCTTTGGGAAAAGGCATGCAACACAATTGTATTTTACATGAATAGATGCCCTTATAGGGTATAGAAGGATGAGACACTGGAAGATGCTTTAATTGTTGAGAAGCTTTGGCTATCACTCTTCCATGTATTTAGTTGTCTTGCTTATACTCATGTGCCAAATGAGAAGAGGACTAAAATTGAACCCTTGAGCATGGAGGGTGTTTTTGTTGGTTCCAACAAGATGTCCAAAGCTGCTTATTAGATTTACATTCCAACACAGAGGAAGACAATGGTTACCAAAGATGCTAAATTTTATGAGGTTACACCACTGAGTCTTAGGAGCATTTCATAGAGGTTGAGGAGGGAGAAAAACTTGTTTAAAGAGAAGCAAATCAGATTTATATTAGCAAGGTTCCAATCAAGGAGCACAAGCCTCATACAATCTATTATAGCCAGGAAGCCAAGATGGCTTACCTAGACTTTGTAGGGGGTAGGAACAAGTGGGAATACCAAATCTTCTTTTTAGGTGAGTCACCCCCTAAGATACTTTTGCACTAATGTCTTATTTCATTGATAAAGAGCCTTCCAGCTATGATGAGGAAGCCACAATTGATTATGTATGGTAAGATGACATGACTAGGGAATATTATTCCTTCCCAAGTAATGATGTCTAGGAGATTTGTTAATTTTGGGCAACTAGGTCCAAACCCCATGTTGCACTACTCATATGATGATGATTATATTTTGGTTTGATTCCTCTTTCGGAGAGGTACAAGATTGATCTAAAGATGATCTTGTTTGGATGAGCATAACATATATTTTGATTTTATTTTCCACACATGTGCATGGTCGGCCATATTTGTAATGTAGGCTCACAAGCCCTACATATGTGTCACACACCCTCATTGATGTATATAAATTGGAGAGAGATGATGTCCATTTCATCATCAACTCATCACACACATTCTTCTTGTGATCTGATTGGTTTGTACAGCCCAGGAGAGGTTTCCCTCCTTCACACGTGTGAATTTGAACTTGAAGAAGCTGCTGCAATTTTCAGACTGTTTTTAGGGTTTTTGGACAGCGTTGACTTTGGGTCAACGCTTGGACTTTGACTATGTTTTTTGGGCAGAAATTCTGATTTTTGAAGGCCGTACAAATGGGCACAAAAATCGAGGCTAAACGTTGACTTTGACCAAAGCCTGTTTGACTGCAGCGTTGACTTTTGCGTTGACTTGTGTTGACTTTTGGAGTTGTCTTTGAGGTGTGTGTGTGACACTTGTGGAAGGCTGATTTGGCTGTTGGAGAAGTTGGTTTGATCAACTCAAGACTTTGCTGGCTGGGGCATCCTATTGACTGCTGTAACAAACATTTATCTATTCATTTGCTGGACAAGGAAGAATTACAAATTCTGATATATTATTTGGCTTGTCTTCTGTTGATCTATTATTATGTTCTATCAACATTTTACTTTCATGTTTATGTGATTGCTAAATTGAATTGGGCCTATAAGAAAGATTGAAGTAAAACTGCATTAAATAGAACGTACCATGGTTATCTAAATTTAACATGGTATTAGAGCTGAGTTGAAGGCAAAGCCCAAGATAGTGTGAAAAACAATCACCGAAGAAGAAATCCTATCAAGGATCAATGGCCTCCACATACAAGGGTTTCAAGTCTGATGATAAGTTGACTGACAAGTCTGATTATCATGCATGGAAAATGTCCTTGGATTTGGCTTTGGAAGGCCAATATGTCATGGACTATGTGCAGGGGAAGATCCATGAGCCTCTATCAAATGCACCGGCTACCACAAAGATGAAGTATAGAAAAAGGGAAATCAAAGCAAGATGATTATCAGGGATTCAATTCATAAGCACTTGGTTGCTTACATCTCCGAGCTGGGCACATCTAAAGAGATGTATGATAAGTTGGTTAGCATGTTCAGGGCTAGCAATGCTAATCAAGTGCTTTTCTTCAAGAACAAGTTGAAGAATGTCAAGAAGGGCAAAGATGAATCCATCCAATCATATTTTATGAGGCTCACAAAAATCATGAATGATCTCCCGGCCATAGGAGAAGAAGTAGCTGATCAAGAGCTCGCCCTCATTGCTCTTGGAGGACTTCCCCGAGACTGTTATGTATTTAATACTACAATTCTTGATAATAATGTCATTCCTGATTTTGATGAATTATTGACGAGATGCACTCAAGAGGAAACAAGAATGACGGAGAGAGATCATCCCTCTAATGGAAATGGAGGTGACCCTACTGCCTTCGCCACTCATGTAAAGAAGAAGAACAATGGTGGCTCGAGAAATCAAAACCATGGAAGAGCGGGGCTCAAAGGAAGGAAGGGAAGATGTTACACTTGTACCAAGACTGGTCACTATGCAAGAGAGTGCCCCAATAGGAGGGAATCTCCCAGGGATGATGACAACAACAACTTCAAGGGGAATGGCAATCAAAGGAACCACAGGTTCAAAGAAAAGAGGAAGGCTTCCTCTGATCGTAGTGGAAATGGGCAACCTTTCAAGAGGCCAAGAAATTCCAGGTATGATGAATCTAATGTTGTTGATAATAAGAAAAATGAATATATTCTTGTATCTGCCCTCTCTGCTACATCTCCTCCCGACACCCTGGATGTCTAGTTGATTGATAGTGGTGCTTCAAGGCACCTCACTAGTTATAAAGAAGCCCTCTCTGGTTTGATTGAGAAGGATACTAATTTAGAAATTATTCTTGGAGATAATGCCACCTATCCTGTTAGAGGGAGAGGGACTATGACCCTTCATCTATCTCAAGGTCAAGTCCTTTGCTTACAAGATGTGTTGTACGTACTTGATTTGAAGAAGAACCTTGTGTCTATTTCGGCAATGGAAGACAAAGGATTCAAGGTGGCATTCATTGATGGAAAAGTACGCATATGGAAGAACTTCAAAGAAGCTCTTACTATTGGTTTTAGAGTTGATACACTCTACCAGTTTGGAGGAAGTCCAGTTGGGGCTATGTCATGTGATACAACTCTTTAAACTGAGTTATGGCACTGGAGTTTTGCACACATTCATTACAAAGCCCTTTTCGAAGCAAGGAAGGTGTTGATAGGGATGCCCGAGTTTAAAGATGATCATGAAAGTATATGTCAGGGTTGTGCCAAAGGGAAGCATACAAGGCGACCATTCCCCTCAAGTGTCACAAAGACATTTGATATCTTGCAATTGATACATTCTGATTTATTTGGTATGCTGCCCGTAACATCCTTGGGGGGATGTTCCTATTACATGACTTTTATAGATGACTTCTCTTGCAAGACCTGGATATATTTCTTGAAGAAGAAGGACGAAGCATTCAAATGGTTTTGCACCTTCAAGGCCGTGGTGGAAAATCAAATTGAGAAGAAAATCAAAATTTTGAGGACCGACAATGGGACCAAGTATGAGTCAAATGAGTTCAATGACTTTTGCAAGGAAGCTGGCATTAAGAGGGAGACCACGACTGTGTATACTCTTGAGCAAAATGGTGTTGCTGAAAGAAAGAACAGGACCATTGTGGAAGCTGCCCGTGCCATGCTATATGACCAAGGTCTTTCGAAGTTTCTATGGAGAGAAGTTGTGAACACTACTGTGTACGTTCAAAATAGATGCCCGCATTCCGCCTTGGACTCCAAAACTCCCGAAGAAGTCTTCTCTGGTAAGAAAGTTGATGTCTCCCACTTTAGAGTTTTTGGAAGTCCTGTTTATTTTCATGTGCCGAAAGAAAAGAGAACCATTTGGATGCTTCTGGAAAGAAGGGAATGTTTTTGGGCTACAGTGAAACTTCGAAGGCATATAGAATCTATGTCCTTGGTCAAAGAGAAGTTGAGATATGCCACGATGTCACCTTCAATGAAGATGCTGCCCCCAAGAAAGTAAGAAATCTTCTTAGCTCAAAGACAAAGAAGAAGGAGTTGGAAGGCAGGAAGAAACGAAGGATGAACCTAGGCCCGATGTTGAAGGACCAATGGATCCTATTGATCCACCTCCTTCAAATGAGAGGAGACCCTCATGGCTTAGGGGCACTCTTGAAGATGCTGAGAGACATATTGCCCCAAGGGGGATATTCTGTGAAAGCAAGAAGCCGAATAGGTACCAAGGGTACCTATTAGCCATGAGTACAATTGTACAATCTGAGCTTGGATCATTTGAAGAAGTCGTAAAGCATCAAGTTTGGAAGGATGCTATGCATGAAGAATATGAGTCCATTATGAAAAATGATGTTTAGGAAGTGGTCTCGAGACGGGAGGACAAATTTGTTGTCACCTCGAAATGGCTCTTCAAGATCAAGCATGGAGTCGATGGAAGTGCTAAAAAGTACAAGGCAAGATTTGTTGCCCAAGGCTTCTCTAAAAAAGAAAGCATAGATTATGATGATATATTTGCACCTATCGCCCGCTATACCACCATCCGATCTATCATTGCGCTTGCTGCAATGCAAGGATGGATGTGAAGACTGCCTTTCTGCATGGTTCAATTAAGGAAGAGGTTTATGTGGAGCAACCTCTGGGGTTCAAAGTCCAAGATAGAGACACCTATGTATGCAAGTTGAAGAAAGCCCTCTATGGGTTGAAGCAAGCCCCCAGGACTTGGTATGAGAGGATATATAGCTACTTGATGAAGCTGGGCTTCACTCGAAGTGATGCTGATCCAAACCTTTATTTTAAGGTTGATAAAGAAATGCCTCTCATTTTGGTTCTCTATGTGGACAATCTCTTCCTAACAGGTGCTGACCCTCTCATTCATCAATGTAAGAGGGAGCTAGCTTCCGAGTTTGAGATGAAAGACCTAGGACTGATGCACTATTTCCTAAGCTTGGAGGTTTGGCAAAGGCCAGGCAAGATTTTCCTTTCTCAAGGAAAATATGTCGTGAAGCTACTGGAGAGATTTGGTATGGTGGACTGTAAGTCTGTGTCAACACCGATGGAACTCAACTTTAAGAAGTTGTGTGGAAGCACTATTGGGCCCGAGTCGGGAAATCCCACCGAGTATCGACAACTCGTAGGGGCCCTGATGTTCTTAATGAACTCCCGTCCGGATGTATGTTTTGTAGTGAACACTTTGAGTCAACATATGCTTGACCTTCATCTCATTCACTGGATTGTTGCCAAGAATCTATTGAGATATCTTCGGGGCACAATCAACCATGGGCTGAGATACAGTGCTGAGAGTTTGAGACTCCATGGATATACTGATGTCGATTGGGCTGGCAGTGTGGTGGATCGCAAGAGCACATCTGGATGTTGCTTCAACTTGGGTTTTACTTCGATATCTTGGATGAGTAGGAAGCAAAAGTCGGTGGCTTTGAGCACCACTGAGGTCGAATACATTGCAGCGAGTATGGCCTGCTGTGAAGCTGTTTGGTTGAGAAATCCCTTCAGTGAGTTGTTTGGACATGTGCTAGATACCACCATTATCCTTTGTGATAACCAGAGTGGGATTCGTCTTTCTGAGAATCCCGTGTTCCACGATTGATCCAAGGATATTGATATTAGGTACCACTTCATTCCGGATATGGTGCAATGAGGCGCCGTAAGGCTCAATCACATAGGAACTGATGAGTAGGTCACATATATTCTCACAAAGCCCCTGGGGAAGGTCAAGTTCCTAACCTTCCGTGAGAAGCTTGGAATTGTGGAAAGACCCTATTGTGAGGGTCCTGCTTGAGTTGGACAATGAGCTCTGGGAGCTCCAGTGGGCTTGGGGATAGCTTCTTGGAGCTATAAGCACACATGGGGCTAGGCTTGCCGAACCTTGTTGTGCTTCTACCCCATAGTTATGATGTTGAGTTGGTTCACCTTCTCTTTTATCTATGCCCGGCATGCATCCTACCCATGGAGTTTCAGACTCATGGGAAGTACCTCTCATTTGGCCAATGAGGTGGGAAATGTGGATAGAGACCATAGCAAGACCGATGGACGCATCGGAGATTGCTGTACTCTCTATGTCTAGGATGGGTTGTGTCCAACGCCTTGATCTGGGATCAAGTTTGATGAGGTTCTTACCTCTAAACTAACTTCGGGTCAGTAAAGTAAATGTGACTCTTTTTGAGTCTATTGAGGTTTTACCCTCTAGGCTGACTTTAGGTCAGCGAAGTGTGATGTCTTTGTGACACATTCTCGTTTGTTTGCCCTTGAGCCGGCAAAGCATGTTACAATAGGATGATGCAGGAACGCATGATGATGATGATGATGATGATAGTACATGATGGTACTGATCACTAGATGGCATAGGTGGACAAATGGAGTTCTCCCTAGTTGAGAGGGAGTGTTAATTTTGGGCAACTATGTCCAAACTCCATGTTGCACTGCTCATATGATGATGATTATATTTTTGTTGGACTCCTCTTTCAGAGAGGTGCAAGATTGATCTAAAGATCATCTTGTTTGGATGAGCAAAATATATATTTTGATTTTATTTTCCACACATGTGCATGGTCAGCCATATTTGTAATGTAGGCTCACAAGCCCTACAGATGTGTCACGCACCCTTATTGATGGGTATAAATTGGAGAGACATCATATGTCCATTTCATCATCAACTCAGCACACACATTCATCTTGTGATCTGATTGGTTCGTATAGCCTAGGAGAGGCTTCCATCCTTCACACGTGTGAATCTGAACATGAAGAAGCTGCTGTAATTTTCAAACTGTTTTTAGGGTTTCTGGACAACGTTGACCAACATTGACTTTGGGTCAATGCTTGGACTTTGATTGCGCTTTTTGGGCAGAAATTCTGATTTTTGAAGGTTGTATAGTTGGGCACAAAAATCGAGGCTGAAAATAACATTGACCCCTTTGACTATAACATTGACTTTTGCGTTGACCATTTTGGGTTGACTTGCATTGACTTTTGAAGCTGTCTTTGAGGTGTGTGTGTGACACTTGTGGAAAGCTGATTTGGCCGTTGGGCACAAATTCTGATATATTATTTGGCTTTTCTTCTGTTATCTATTATTATGTTCTGTCGACATTTTAATTTCATGTTTATGTGATTGCTAAATTGAATTGGACCTATAAGAAAGATTGAAGTAAAACCGCATTAAGCATAGAACATACCATGGTTATCTAAATTTAACAAGATTGTGCCAAGACCAATGTGGAAATTTATGATAGATTCAAGATGGTTGTTTGAGATCAAGCATGTGGTTGGTTGGAGCCAGTTTCAGAGTGAGAGGATTCTCCTATCCTAAAAGAGAGACCGAGTACTTCATTGAGATGAATTTTTTCCCTATTCTATAAAAGAGGGACAAGGTGCTTCATTGAGATGTTTCAACTTAGGCACATGCATGATTTCTTGGTTCAACAACAAGCAAGCGACAATAGCACTCAGTTTAGCAAAGGGAGAGTTCGTTGCAACTTTTGTTGCTTATTGTGAAGCTGTATGGCTTCTTGAATGATAATAGTGTTGACTGAGAGATGTTGGAGCCCCCTCTTGTTTATTGTGACTACTGGAATTATTTTAGGCTATTTGAGAATCCAATGTTTCTTGATCACTCTAAGCACATTGATATTTGATACCATTTCTCTAGAAATAGAGTTTAGAAGGGAGTAGTGATTCTTGATTATGTTCCTTTGAAAATGTAGGCAATAGACATTTTGATGAATCCCCTAGCTAGGGGAAGTTTGAGAGGTTGAGGGAGAAACTTGGTTTGATGGAGAATACCTTCCAAGGAGTGTTTGTTTTACCTATTGTTCCAAGGTGATTCCCCTTAGCAACAACATATTCAACATATCTAGTTCAACCCTTGATCCCATAGCAACATTTGAGTGCTTATGGAGTAAGGTAAAGGATATTTCACTGTGATCTGGTTTATTAGTAAGGTTGCATGAGAATTCATTCTATTTCTAGTGGACACAAATCCCTATCCATGCAAGGAGCATTGCATGTGGAGGTTGTGTTATCTTTAGGAGGGTATAGATCCCTAGATTAGGTAGGCATATGCACGAGAGACATTCTCATGCATGCTTTCCTGTTCTTTCTCTTCTTGAGTGGGGTGCATTGTTTGAGGTAGGTTATTCCATCATGAAAGCGCATTAGGTTTAAGGTTTGATCTCTTCAAAGAGGGTGCTCTATTGCATGTGTTCAATTTCATAATTTTATTTTTTCCTATCCTAAAAGAGAGACTGGGTACTTCATTGAGATGAATTTTTTCCCTATTCTATAAAAGAGGGACAAGGTGCTTCATTGAGATGGTTCAGTAATTTGATTTTTGTCTAGTGTATTAGCCAGTTGTAGATATAATTCTTCTTTCCAATAATAATGAGATACAAGACTGGTTGTTGCAGATTTAGCATTTTGTCCAATTTTTCATAGTTACATGTTTGTAGATCTAACATTCCTTAAAATTAGGTTTATTAATGGTAGGATATCAAAACAACAATAACAATAAAAGGGCTTGAAACCTCACACTATTTCATCTAAATGAAGCATAATTTGTTACAAGGTAGTCATAATGTGTTTCAAAGGTGTCCTAATATAAAAATAAACATGTGGAAAATAACTGCACAAAGAAGGCCTCACATAAAAATCATATTATACCACCAATCCTTAATCCAAGATCCAAGCATATGATGTTGAAATAGTAGCGAGAAAGGGTTCCTTGATTTGTGCCTTAATTTAAGGATCCACAACGAGTTTCTCCTTAGCATGATTGAGTTCCCTATAAGTTAGGACAAATTCCTATAATTTAGGATTCATTCCTAAAAGTTAGGACGAGTTATGAGGCAGTTAACTAATGAGCAAAAGTGGAAGGCCGCGTTTTGTTGTCTTCTAGTGCGAGTTAAGTTGGGAAAAGGAAAAGCGATTGTATCTCAAGTTCTAGAATTGAGATAAGATGAGTTGCATGAGTTAGTTAACTCAGTTAACTCAGTCAATCTCGAAAGCACTTTCCTAAAATTAAAACTTGCTAACTTTAGCCATTTGAATTGCTTTAAATGGAGGATGAAGGCACAAATTTGATCATTATCATGTGAGCATGAGTTGGTGAGACAAGACAATAGAGCTCATGCGTTTGTGAGAAGGTTGCACAAGTTTGTGTCTGTGAGCTTGTGAGAGGAAGAGTGTGCAAGAGAAGCTTGTGCACAAATTGGTATAGGGCAACAAAGGTCAACAATCTTGCAAGGGTTTCATGCTTAGAACAAGCAGGGAAGTCAGATGTGTTTTTTGATTGAAACAATTATCTTTGTAAGATATCTATTGCTTAGTTTTCCCTATCAATAAAATTCTAGAACAAGCAGAGGGTTTTCCTAGTTGGGTTCCCTAAAGAAAATTGTGCTTTGTTACTATGTGATTGTGATTTATTTATGTTCCTATTTCGCTGCAAAGTTTAATAGAGAAATTTTGTGTTTATATGAAAATAAAGTATATTTCATATTGTTCATATTAGTAGATCAAAAATTTGTGGATTTTCTACATGGTATCAAAGCTGTAGTAGAGGGTGACAAAGGTCAACAATCTTGCAAGGGTTTCATGCTTAGAACAAGCAGGGAAGTCACGTGTGTTTTCTGATTGAAACAATTATTTTTGTAAGATATCTATTGCTCAGTTTTCCCTATCAATAAAATTCTAGAACAAGCAGAGGGTTTTCCTAGTTGGGTTCCCTAAAGAAAATTGTGCTTTGTTACTGTGTGATTGTGATTTATTTATGTTCCTATTTCGTTGCAAAGTTTAGTAGAGAAATTTTGTGTTTGTATGAAAATAAAGTATATTTCATATTAGTAGATCAAAAATTTGTGGATTTTCTACATGGTATCAAAGCTGTAGTAGATGCCAAAAGAGCCCTAAGAACAATCACTTATAAAGGAATTTGAGGACTATTAGAAGGGCAGAATCAGAGAATCCCTAAGGGCTAGTGCTTGAAGGAATAAGGACCAACCAAGTGGGCTTATGAACAAGCCCTAAGTTGACTGTTGGAGAAGAACTTTTGACAGTGACAGAGGGTAGCCTCCATGCCCTAAGTTTGTCTTCATTGGAGCAACACATGGAGGCAGAGGTGGGAAGTGTGTGAAGTCCCAAAGTGTTGTGTTCATGGACTAAGGAGCAACGAGTGGGAAGTTGATGAAGACCCTATGTGTTGACTCATTGATGGACTAATGATCAACTAGAGTGCAGAAAATTTCAGTAGCCTATGTTCAGTCTTCTTGGAGTAGCCAAGAGAGATTGATAGAGGCAAATTTGTTGGCTGGAGATGCAAGCTTTTTGAAGTGGCAAAAGTTGTTGTGACCAACATAAGAGGAGGTAAAGTACTTGCATTATGTGTTTAAGGAGGATCCTTCCACATGACTATGAACAAGAAGTATTTCAACCGCATGAAGGAGAAGGATATGCAATTTCAGATTGAGCTAGGAGATGGTGGTCGGTATGCAGCGAGAGGAGTTGGTACTGTAAGTTTTCAGAGGGATTCAGGCAATCCTCTTCATCTCAAAGAGGTTCTCTATGTTCCAGGATTTAGGCAGAATCTTGTTTCAGTAGCTACCCTTGAGGACAAGGGATATGATGTCATCTTTAGCAAAGGTAAGGTGTACCTCCAACACTTTGCTTATGGATGTAAGAAGAAGATAGGTGTGGGTGAAGAATCTCTACAAGTTGCACGAAGAGACAGGTGTAACCTTGAGCAGCAAGGCAAGGAGAGCTTAGAGTAGAGAAGTGGTGGTTGAGCGAGAGCAGGATAGAGCTCTCAAGATGGAGCCTCAGCTAATATCTCAGTTTCAGTCTAAGCTAGTTGGCTGTTGGGCTGACCAGCAGGATGATGAGGAGTATAGCCCATGGCGAGTGGAGGCATCCACTCAGTTAGAGACTTCTAGTATAGGGAGAGTTCGAGCCAAGTGGGTAGAGGATTTGGTTAAGGGAGATCAGAAGAGAGTTGAGTATCCCAGTATCAAGAAGCAGACACAGAGGTACACAGGGTACATGGCACTAATGACCAAAGAGGTGGACTCACAGAGCATGGTGGGAAAGAATAGGTCTTCAAAGCAGGTTTTGCAAAAGAAAGCAGGGAAGCCTTCTAGTTCAGAGGGAGCAACTGCAACAATGGAGAACATGGTAGTGTTGGGGACAGATCTATGTGGACAAGGTTCTTCAAGGAACACCTTCCTTGCTAAGAGGGAGTGTTGAAAATAATAGCGAGAAGGGGTTCCTTGACTTGTGCTTTAATGCAAGGAGCCACGACGACTTTCTCCGTAACATGCTCGAGTTCCCTCTAAATTAGGACGAATTCCTATAATTTAGGATTTGTTCCTAAAAGTTCGAACGAGTTATGAGGCAATTAACTAATGAGCAAAAGTGGAAAGCCAAGTTTGCTGTCTTCTAGTGCGAGTTAAGTTGGGAAAAGGACAAGCGATTGTATCTCAAGTTCTAGAATTGAGATAAGACTAGTTGCACAAGTTATTTAACTCAATAAATCACAAAAGCACTTTCCTAAAATTAGAATTTGCTAACTTTAGCCATTCAAATTGCTTTAAAAGGGTGATGAAGGCACAAATTTGATCATTGTCTTGTGAGCGCGAGTTGGTGAGACAAGACAATAGAGCTCACAGGTTTGTGAGAAGGTTGCACAGGTTTGTGTGTGTGAGCTTGTGAGAAGAAAAGTGTGCATGAGAAGCTTGTGCAAAGATTGGTAGAGGGCAACAAAGATCAACAATCTTGCAAGGGTTTCATGCTTAGAACAAGCAGGGAAGACAAGTGTGTTTTCTGATTGAAACAATTATTTTGTAAGAGATCTATTGCTAAGTTTTTCCTATCAATAAAATTCTAGAACAAGCAAAGGGTTTTCCCAGTTGCTTTCTCTAAAAAAAATGTGTTTTGCTACTGTGTGACTATGATTTATTTCTGTTCATATTCCGTTGCAGAGTTTAGTAGAAAAATTCTGTGTTTATATGAAAATTAATTATATTTCAGATTGTTCATATTAGCATATCAAAATTTCATGGATTTTCTACATATGATATACAAATGAAGTCCAAGGGCAAAGCTCCTCAATCCCCATTGTTTCAACAACGATTACAATGACAAGAAAGCTCCTTTTTATAAATTGAGTCTCTTCTCTCATATGATAAAATATTACTATCCTTGTAACTCCACGACAAGTCAAAAAATAGTAAAAAAATGTAGTTTAACATCTCTTGGATGCATGGTTGACCAAATCAAGGCATGTGGACACTAGCCTCTCTAAGACAACTCATTCTCATCCAAGAGTAATAGTGAAAGAACAAGATAAGGCTCATGCGAGGGGGAATACCACTAAAAATAGGCACCATATCAAGTCAAATGCCAAGTGTCTACGTGGAATGTTCCCTCCAAGAGTGCATGCATGCAAAATAGAATAAAATATTTCTCCATATAGGAGGATGTGCTCCAAGGTCCACCTAGGAGAACTCACTAATTGTTCCCTCCAAGCTGCATGAGAGAGTAAAACATATAATAATCCTCCTAGGAAATTGCTCTATAACAATCTTCACCGAAAATAGCAAGAATTCCACAAGATGCATGCAGCCAATCTGCATGTGTGAATCCCAAGGAAACCAACTCCATGGATGAATGTGCTAGATGCTATGTAGATGGAGTGCTCCAAAAGAAAGGATGTGGTCAACTCCCAAAATAAGTAGAGCATCTCTCCACATGTGCGGCCTCCATGTCAACCACCAAAAGTAGCAAGGAGACCAATTAAGAGCACGCAAAAGCCACATGTGTGGCCCTCCAATTATGCCACACAGCTCCTAATAAATGTCCTCCATAACCACCTCAAATAAAGTAATATATATGCCAAGTCAAAGAGGTGAGGGTGCACCTTCCAAGAAGGTCATAAGATGCCAAGTGTAGTTGAAATATCCTTGCAATAAATATGAGAGTGCCATGTGTTTACCCCAACCATCCAAAAAGTAATAGACTATCTTTGTGTGAAGTGCACCCTAGGAGAATGTGCCAAGAGTGGTTAGGCCTCATGAATAAATCGATAAAATACTCCATGTGCCTTGTCATAAAGATGTCCAACCAACACAAGAGAGTGTGCTAACCTCTCCAAGAAACAATAAAATAATGCATGTCTTGAAAACTGTACCCAAGAAGGGGTGAGGAGGTGCTTCACATGAAAGCCTCAAACAACTCCAAGTAACCACTCCAAGTGTGAAAAACAAGTCAATGGGGTAGGATTCCCAAGTGATTAACCTTAATATGGACAAAGTAGATTAGTTTAACCATTGAATGGCTAAATCAATCTCAATATGTTTGCATTAAGGTTAATGCTCAAATATAACCATAGTCTCCCTCGAAGAGTCCCTAATTGATTGAATCACCATGAACATGTGTCGATGAGGGAGCGCTTCACAAGAACGCCTCAAACAACTCAAAATAACCACTCCAGGGGTAAAACGCAAGCCAATAGGGCAGGGTTCCCTAGTGATTACCCATAATATGGACCAAGTATATTAGTTTAACCATCGAGTGGCTAAATCAACCTCAACATGTTTGCACAAATGTTAATGCTAAGATATAAACATAGCCCCCCTCCAATAGTCCCCAATTGATTGAATCACCATGAAAATTAATGTCAATGAGGGTTGCACTTTACTAAAGTGTTGTATCACATAAATAAAAGTTGCTCTCCTTGGAAAACCCCCACCATTATAACAACAAAACATAAAGCCCAACCTAAGGTGCACTACCACCAAGGGATTATTACATAAAAAATCACTATCTACCTCAGGAAAAGGTTAGATCCCCATCAAATCATATGTAGTACTCCCCTCGACCCTACTCTTCTTCCAAGTCAAACTTATGAAAGAACACATTAATTAGGGTACTAACATCATCAAACATGTTTCCCCTTCATTGGTGTTTAGTAATTGTTACATCATTAAGTTATATTACCTAGGAAAATCCCACAAAGGCAAGTTGCATCATCCCACCATAGCAACATCATAAGAGAAGGGGACATAACAAAGTGCAATCATGAAGTATGCTCCCCATCACACATCCAACACATGAAAGTGACAATGACCATATATGAACACACCAAGTATTTAGGAAACATCAAGAAGATCATGAAACATCTACATCCAAACACCATCATCATCTAACCCCTTGGTGTGGGGGGGTCGGGAGGTGTGCTAGATCCATCATTTATGAACAAGATGTAATACCGCCATGATAAACAAGTACCCCATAACCACATCATAATGAGATAACATGCTCTAAGATACCAACAACCATAACCAATGGTGTGACAACCCCTGGATTGTTCCCCTATTACAAACATTGTAACCATTTGTTATAATTAAACTGGCTAAAAAATTGGGACATGGATTCAGAGCTTTTGGGCAAGAGGTGCTTGGGAAACTAGAGGAGTTGAGTCATACATAGCAGCATAACCCAACGGGCATAATTATAATTGTGATCTCAAATGAAAATGATAAAAAGATGGAAGGCTGATAGAGTTGTTGGGACAACATAATCACTGGCCAGGAGACATGCGATTGGAGGAGAAGACCGTGACTGTAGACCACCACAAGGCAGTTAGAAAAACTATCATGGCAAAGGCAGCGAGGATTCCTCCAGAATCATGCCATGCCATGGGAGGAGTCGAAAGGGTAGAGGAATGAGTATCGTGCGACGTCATAGGAGGAGTTGAAAGGGGAGACGGAGCAAAAAGGAAGGAATGCGAAGAGGAAGGGGTCATTCAACCAAGAGAGTAATGGGGAGCGAGGAAGATGACATAAGAGAGGACACAGCATCTAGAAAGAGGGGGAATTTCACTTGGAAGTAGTAAAAGAGAAGAGCATACATTGCTGAAGCGACAATTACATTCAGTGCGTTGAAGCAGGGTTGAATAGTGGAAGTAAAGAATAACATGTGGGTTGGATGGCAAGAGGAAGCAAATTCGGTGTAGAGTAGAGAAAGGTGGTTTGGGAATCTCTTAGGTGAAGGATAGAGGCACTCTGGATTCCATAGGTTGGGCGAAGGCCCTATTTCTTTGGATTCCTGGATTAGGAGTGTCGTGGCACCTTATTTTCCTATTGCAGGCTAAGCAATTGACTCATTGAGCTCTGGATTCCCGGTGTACGGTGGAGCTACTGAAGATATTATGCCTGGTCTTTCTCAGTGAGCTCTGGATTCTCGATTCAAGGTGGAGCTATTGAGGGCATTGGTTCAAGGGTGGAAGTGGTTCAACCTCTAGATTCCCTAAGTAGTTGGAGGGTGGAAATGGCATGATCTTTGGACTCTCTGTTTCAGATGGCACCAATGGTTATTTCCTTGAAAACATTCCTCCTCAAGCTTTGAATCTAGCTAGGGGGTGATTGGCTACAAGAAAGGATTGCAGTGCAAGTCAATCTAAGGTTGGGTGGAGAGTTGAAGTCTCAATCTCAGTTGCCAGACTTATTTTATAAAGGTAAGTGTTCATTTATGCTCTTGTAAATGGAATATTATGTATATGTTTATTGTACTGATTTAATGGTTATGCTAATGTTGAGGAATGTGATTTCCTGTATGAATGAGGAGTGTTGATTTCCCGTGTGATTCCTGAGCAACTACTTATGAACTTGAATTGTGTTAAATTCCAGTCCTAAGAGACATGTAAATATTTGAGTTATCATGAGCTTGCAAATTTTCTAAAATGGCCCAAGTATGAAGGAGATAGGTAAATCTCTGTTAAATAATTACATGTCTATTTTAACGGGATTTGAAGATTGGGCCTGGTAATTATTTATAAGCCCAGGAGGGACAACCATGTATATACATATATAAATATATATTATGCAGGCTAGGTTGAATGAAGCAAACTCAGGAAGGATAGCTCTGTAGACACAAGTCACATGCTATAAGTATGTTTATAAGATCATATATATATATATATATATATATATATATATATATTGTAGAGCGCAACATTAAAGCTCATGAGGGATAGGCCTCTATGCATAACTAGTGTGCTCAAGAGAAAGGGTTGCTTACATATAATTATAGATAATTGCATTAATTATGAATAGGCATGGCGGAGGTGTGATTTAGCTCGGGAAGGGTAGCAGCTGAGGCTATATATATAGTCTCAAGAGGGAGCAACCGAGCGACTAAGTGTCATGGCTTCCCTGTACACATATTTATATATGTGTTTAAGCACATATTATAAGCTCAAGAGGGATTGGTGTTGTCACTGTAAGCTGGGAGCTCTGGTGGAGGCCACAATACATACATACATACATATCTACACACACACACACACACACACATAGATACATATATGTGTGTGTCTGTGTATAGGAAAAGATCCAGAGAAATAACTTTATATCTATGTATAAATGTAAGCGTGCAGGCCTGGCTGAGTATTGTGAGCTCAGGGAGATGGTGCCTGGTATATATAAATATCCATTATAATCATGAATGGGCTAGGCTGAGTGCTCGTTGAGCTTAGGAGGAATAAACCTTCAGTATATAAGAATATGTTCAAAACTTTGAAGGTATGCGAAATCGATGAAGTGTCAAAAAGTGAAGTTCGGAGGTCGGGCGAGTTGGTCAAAGGTAAAGCCGATATTTAGAGCTGGGCTAGTCGAGGCCGACCCCAGTGGTATGTCAGCCTTGGCACTGGCAGAGAGGCCTATGCGACTAAGGGTTGTAGCCACCACCTCAAATCCTGGTCCCTGGCATTTTAAATCGAAGATCAATTGCGCCCATAGCAAAACCCTTGAGGAATTCACATCCCGGTGTATTCACGTCAGTAGACGAAGAATATTATAACTGTTATTGGAAACTTGATTGGGCTCAGTGGGACCCAGGCCATTGTGGTGGATAACATGGAATAGGGGTGATCTGGTGCTAAGTTGGTGAGACATGTGGCACAAGAGAATGGCCTTTTGGTCGAGGAAAGTGGGCGAAAAATGATTGACATGTGGCACTCCTAGAGGAGGCCATGTGGATTGTGTGACGTAAGCATGATATCACCCTAGTGGCTTTCGAACAAGCGTAACAGGAAACCCTGAGGTATTTACGTCCCCGGGAACAAAGAATTTCCCAGCAATTGACCTGAAGGGGTTCCATCCCGGGAAATTAAGAAGTTGATGTCACCTCGATAGATTTCTTAAGGGGTGCTAGGAGAAATGCCTAAGGTTTTTAAGTTCGGGGCAGGCCTCACTTGATTTTGATTGTCGACCCTCCTCGTTGAATGTAGGTTGTTGATCATCTAAGGGGGCAGAGCTATTATTATATGCCATGTATGACTCATAACTCGAGGTGGTGCGCAGAGGTGGAATCCATGTAGCATATTGACTTGGTATAATGTGGAGTGCCACGTGGCAACCCAGTGATGTGGCAAGAGGTCATTGGGCCAAATCTTTAAATAGTCATATCTTTTGATCCTAGAGTCAGATTGGGAAAAAATTTATATCGCTAGAAAGGTCTCGACGAGGTAGACACGATGAAGATGTTTAATTTGACTTTTGAAAAGTTTGATAGATGGCAAAATTTTAGATACTATTTCCATCATAAAGCATTGGAGGTTGGGTCAAATGATAGTAACACCTCCTTCTACCCTTAGTATGGGCTAGGTGATGAAAGGGGGTATGTTACAATGGTGTGATCAATAAAACAAGAACATGAGAGAAACCACCAAATTAGTGAGCACAATCATTCAACTAAGGAGAAGTGAAACTCTCCCATCTAGAGTGCTCCATAAAATGATCCAATGCAATGGAGAGAAGGGGCTTCATGAAGATGAATTCCCTCAAGTCGGTGCAAAAGCTCCCAAGGAACTAGCAACAAATCTCCATTAATGTGATGAAAATCACAATGTGGAGCCTCATACAATGAGGTGTAATAGAGATCTTTGAGGCCTATTATCACAAAATCTTAGCACCTTAGTACAACACATTGACAAAGTGCCAAGACTTAGTGGAACATCAAAAGTGTTACCACTATCACCTTGACAACAACTTCCCTTGTTTTAGTGAAGGATAAATCCAATACAAGCGAGGCTTCCCTTGTAGAACTTAAAACTCCTAAGGAAAAACGCAATGAAATCTAAGGCCTCCTAAGTAGCTACCCACAATACCACCAATGAGATATACCAAGCAATTTAGGGTTTAGGTGACTATTGAAGTTTGGTTCTAGATTTGGTTTAAGGTATTCTAGGGATGATATAGGGGCTTAACCGAGCAACAATCTCATGGAAAACAATCCCCAAACCACTCAAATATGAAAATTACCAATGGATAATGCAAAACTTGCAATAAAGGTAGGAAATCACAATGTTAAACAAGTTACAACAACAATACATTCTATCCCAAAAAATGAGTTATAAACTAGTAGAAAATAGGGCTAAAATAATGAATAACCTAGGGTTTGATTAACTTTTAAAATCTGAAAATTACAAAGCATATAACAACCAACTAAAACAATATGTCTAGCATGAATTATGTAGTAATAGAAATTTGCAAGGCATATTTTATACAATAAAATGATTTTAGGTTAAACATGCAAGAAAACCCAAGGATTTTAGGTCAAGAATATGCAAAAAATCCCCTAAAATTATAGGTTAAAAATGCATGAAAACCCTAGATGTCTAGGGTTTTTGATGGCTGAAAATTAAGTATAAGTTAAACAAAACCCTAGATTTACCCTAAAACATGAAATAAATTTTGAATTTATAAATATGATGACTAAAGGGAGAAGACTAGTGCCTTATTTTTTTGGGGCATATTGGGCCAAATAAGAACTCCTTTAAATATATATAAGTAGATAAAGGGCATGTTAATTTTGGGCAACTAGGTCCAAATTCCATGTTGCACTGCTCATATGACAATGGCCATATTTTTGTTGGATTGCTCTTTTGGAGAGGTGCAAGATTGATCGAAAGATCATCTTGTTTGGATGAGCAGAGCATTTATTTTGAATTTATTTTCCACATGTGCAAGGTCGGCCAGATTTGTAATGTGGGCTCACATGCCTAATAGATGTGTCACACAACCTCATTGATGGATATAAATTGGAGAGACTTGGAGGTCATTTGCTTATCACATCATCACACATTCTCTCATTGTGATTTGATTGGTTCGATAGCCTTTGGGGGCCTTTTTCCCCTCACACGTGTGTAGCAAAGCTGTTGTTTTCTGCAGATCTGTTTAGGGCTTTCTGCTGCAGTGTTGACCGTGGTCAACCCTTGGTCGTTTGATCTCAATCTTTTGCCAAAATTCCGTTTTTAGGAGGCTGTACTGCTGGGCACTAAAATCGAGGAAATATGAGCTGTTTGAATGAAGCCCTAATTTGTTGCATTGACTTTTCTATTGTTGCCTGCATTGACTTTTCTGCGTTGACTTTGGGTTGACCAACATTAACTTGTGATGAGTTATCTTTGAGGGCTGTGGGTGTGACACATGAAGGATTAGCTGACCAGAAAGACTTTGCTGGCTGAAGCATCTTGTTGACTGCCGTAACGCAACAATATCTCATATCTTTGCTGGACAAAGGAATTGTAAATTTATCTATTTTTGGCTTGTCTTCTGTTGATCTATTATTGTGTTCTATCAACATTTTACTTTCATGTTATGTGATTGCTATTTTGTATTGGGCCTAAGAAAGATTGAAGTAAAATTGCATCAAGCATAGAACTCCATGGTTATCTAAATTTAACATGGGATCAGAGCTGAGGTGAAGACAAAGTCCAAGAGTCCAAGCTGGTGTTAGAAGCAATCACTGAAGGAAGAAATTCTATCAAGGACAAATGGCCTCCTCAACCTACAAGGGTTTCAAGGCTGATGATAAATTGACTGATAAATCTGATTATCATGCATGGAAGATGTCCTTGGATTTGGTGCTAGAAGATCAAGATGTCATGGACTATGTGTAGGGGAAGATTCAAGAGCCTCCATCAAATGCAGCTGCTGCCACAAAGACGAAGTATAGAAAGGGGGAAATCAAAGCCAAGATGATTATCTGGGATTCTATTCATAAGCACTTGGTTGCTTACATTTCTCAGCTGAAGACATCTAAGGAGATGTATGATAAGCTGGTGAGCATATTCAGGGCTAACAATGCTAATCAAATCCTTTTCTTCATGAATCAATTGAAGAATATCAAGAAGGGCAAGGATGAATCTATTCAATCCTATTTTATGAGGCTCACTGAAATCAGGAATAACCTTCTAGCTATTGGGGAAGCAATTTCTGATCGAGAGATAGTTCTTATTGCACTTGGAGGTCTCCCCCGTGATTGGCATGTATTCAATACCACTATTCTTAATAATAATGTGATTCCTGATTTTGATGAAATATTGACGAGATGCACTCAAGAGGAAACAAGAATGATGGAGTATGCCTCTAATGGTAATGGAAGTGACCCTACTGCCTTCGTCGCTCATGCAAAGAAGAAGAACCATGGTGGCCCGAGAAATCAATACCATGGTAGAGAGAGGCCCAAAGGAAGGAAGGGAAGATGTTAGACTTGTAACAAGACTAGTTGCTATGCAAGAGAGTGCCCTAATAGAAGGGACTCTCCCAGAGATGATGAAAACAATAACTCGAGAGGAAATGGCAGGAACAACAGGTTCAAAGGAAAAAGGAAGGCTCCCTCTAATTGTAGTGGAAACAGGCAACATTTCAAGAGGTCAAGAAATTCCAGGTACGATGAGTCTAATGTTGTTGATAATAAAATAATTAAATTTATTCTTGTATCTGCCCTCTCTGCTGCATCTCCACCCGACACCTTGGATGTCTGGTTGATTGATAGTGGTGCTTCAAGGCACCTCATTGGTTATAAAGAAGCCCTCTTTGATCTGGTTGAGAAGGATACTAATTTGAAAATTATACTTCGAGATAATGCCACCTATCCCGTGAAAGGGACAGGGATTGTGACCCTCCATCTATCTCAAGGTCAAGTCCTCCGATTACAAGATGTGTTGTACGTCCCTGATTTGAAGAAGAACCTTGTGTCCATCTCAGCAATGGAAGACAAAGGGTTCAAGGTGCCATTCGTTGATGGAAGGGTATGTATCTGGAAGAAGAACTTCAAGGAAGCTCTTACTATTGGTTTTAGAGTTGATACACTCTACCAGGTTGGAGGAAGCCCATTGGGGGCTATGTTATGTGATACAACTCTTCAAACATAGTTATGGCATCGGAGGTTTGCACACCTTCATTACAAATCCCTTCCCGAAGCAAGGAAGGTGGTGACAGGGATGCATGAATTTAGAGATGATCATGAAGGTATTGTCAGGGTTGTGCCGAAGGGAAGCATACAAGGGGACCATTCCCCTCAAGTGTCACAAAGACAACTTATATCTTGTAGTTGATACATTCTGACTTATCTGGTATGTTTCCCGTGACATCCTGGGGAGGATGTTCCTATTACATGACTTTTACAGATGACTTCTCCTGCAAGACCCGAATATGTTTTTTGAAGAAGGACGAAGCATTCAAATGGTTTCGTACCTTCAAGGCCTTGGTGGAAAATCAAACCGAGAAGAAAATCAAAGTTTTGAGGACTGACAATGGGTCCGAGTATGAGTCAAATGAGTTTAATGACTTTTGTAGAGAAGTTGGCATTAAGAGGGAGACCACAACTACATATACTTCTGAGCAAAATGGTGTTGCTGAAAGAAAGAATAGGACCATTGTGGAAGTTGCCCTCGCCATGCTATGTGACCAAGGTCTTCCGAAGTTTCTATGGGGAGAAGCTGCAAATACTGCTGTGTATGTTCAAAATAGATGCCCGCATTCCGCTCTGGACTCCAAAACTCCCGAAGAAGTCCTCTCTGGTAAGAAACCTGATGTTTCTCATTTTAGAGTTTTTGGTTGTCCTGTTTACTTTCATGTGCCGAAAGAAAAGAGAAGCAAGCTGGATGCTCTGGAAAAAAAGGGAATGTTTGTGGGCTACAATGAAACTTCGAAGGCATATAGAATCTATGTGCCTGGTCAAAGAGAAGTGGAGATATGCCATGATGTCACCTTCGATGAAGATGCTGCCCTCAAGAAAGTGAGAAATCTTTCTAGCTCCAAGGAAGACAAAGAAGATGAACCGAAGGATGCCTGATGCTCGATGTTGAAGGACCTATGGATCCCATTGATCCGCCTTCTTCAAATAAGATAAGACCCTCATGGCTCAGGGATACTCTCGCAGATGCCGACAGACATGTTGCCCCAAGGGGGACATTCCGTGAAAGTAAGAAGCCAAAGAGATACAAAGGGTATCTAGCAGCCATGAGTACGATAGTACAATCTGAGCCTGGATCATTTGAAGAAGCCGTAAAGCATCAAGTTTGGAAGGATGCTATGCACGAAGAATATGAGTCCATTACGAAAAATGATGTCTGGGAAGTGGTCTCGAGACTGGAGGACAAATCTATTGTCACCTCAAAATGGTGCTATAAGATCAAGCATGAATCTGATGGAAGTGCTGAAAAGTACAAGGCAAGATTTTTTGCCCGAGGCTTCTCTCAAAAGGAAGGCATAGATTATGATGATATATTTTCACCTATGGCCCGCTATACCACCATCCAATCTATCATTGCTCTTGCTGCTACGCAAAGATGGAGTCTACATCAGATGGATGTGAAGATTGCTTTTCTGCATGGCTCTATAAAGGAAGAGGTGTATGTGGAGCAACCTCTGGGGTTTGAAGTCCGAGATAGAGACACCTATGTATGCAGGTTAAATAAAGCCCTTTATGGGTTGAAGCAAGCCCCCAGGGCTTGGTATGAGAGGATAGATAGCTACTTGATGAAGTTGGGCTTCACTCGGAGTAATTCTGATCCAAACCTTTATTTTAAGGTTGATAGAGAAAGGCCTCTCATTCTGGTTCTCTATGTGGACGATCTCTTCCTGACAGGTGCTGACCCTCTCATTCATCAGTGTAAGAGGGAGCTAGCTTCCGAGTTTGAGATGAAAGACCTAGGATTGATGCACTATTTCCTAGGCTTAGAGGTCTGGCAGAGGCCAGGCGATATTTTCCTTTCTCAAGGAAGATATGTCGTGAAGCTGTTGGAGAGTTTTAGTGTGGTGGACTGTAAGTCTGTGTTGACTCCGATGGAACTCAACTTCAAGAAATTGTGTGGAAACATTGCTAGGCCCGTGCTAGCAAATCCTATCGAGTATTGACAACTCGTGGGGGCCCTGATGTTCCTAGTGAACTCCCGTCCGGACGTATGTTTTGCAGTGAACACTTTGAGTCAACATATGGTTGATCCTCATCACATTCACTGGATTGGTGCCAAGAATCTGTTGAGATATCTTTGGGGCACAATCAACCATGGGCTGAGATACACTGTTGGGAGTTTGAGACTCCATGGATATATTGATGCCGATTGGGCTAGCAGTGTGGTGGATTGCAAGAGTACATTTGGATGCTGCTTCACCTTGGGTTCTGCTTTGATATCTTGGATGAGCAGGAAGCAGAAGTCGGTGGCTTTGAGCACCGCTAAGGCCGAATATATTGCAGCGAGTATGGCCTGTTGTGAAGCTGTTTGGTTGCGAAAGCTCTTCAGTGAGCTGTTTGGGCATGTGCTAGATACCATCGTTATCCTTTGTGATAACTAGAGTGGGATTCGTCTTTCTGAGAATCCTGTGTTCCACGATTGATCTAAGCATATTGAATATCAGGTACCACTTTATCCAGGATATGGTACAGCGAGGCGTCGTAAGGCTCGATCATATAGAAACTGATGAGCAGGTCGCAGATATTCTCACAAAGCCCTTGGGGAAGGTCAAGTTCCTAACCTAAAGACCCTATTCCGAGGGTCCTGCTGTTGGACTATGAGCTCTGGGAGCTCCAGGGGGCTTGGGGATAGCTTCTTGGAGCTATAAGCACATACGGGGCTAGGCTTGCCGAACCTTGTTGTGCTTATGCGCCACCGTTATGAAATTGAGTTGGTTCACATCTCTTTGATCTATGCCCCACTCGCATCCTACCCATGGAGGTTCGGACTCGTGGGAAGTACCTCTCATTTGGCCAATGAGGTGGGAAATGTGGATAGAGACCAACAGCAATACCGATGAACGCATCGGAGATTGTCGTACTCTCTATGTCTAGGATGGCACGTGTCCAACACCTTGATCTGGGATCAAGTATGATGAGGTTTTTACCTCTAAACTGACTTCAGGTCAGTAAACTAACTTCGGGTTAGTATGAGATTCTTTTTGAGTCCAAGAGAGGTTTTTACCTCTAAGCTTTCTTCAGGTCAACTAAGTGTGATGTCTTTGTGACTCACCTTTTTGTTCTATCTGAGAATGAGAGCCAACAAAGCAAGTTACGGCAGGATGACGCACGATGTTTGGTAAAAGTACACGATGGTACTAATGGATGGCACTTGTGGAAAGATGGAGTTCTCCCTAGTTGAGAGGGAATGTTAATTTTGGGCAACTAGGTGCAAACTCCATGTTGCACTGCTCATATGACAATGGTCATATTGTTGTTGGATTCCTCTTTCGGAGAGGTGCAAGACTGATCTAAAGATCATCTTTTTGGATGAGCAGGACATTTATTTTGAATTTATTTTCCACATGTGCAAGGTCGGCCAAATTTGTAATGTAGGCTCACATGCCTAATAGATGTGTAACACACCCTCATTGATGGATATAAATTGGAGAGACTTGGAGGTCATTTGCTCACACATCATCACACATTCTCTCATTGGGATTTGATTGGTTCGATAGCCTTTGGAGGCCTTTTTCCCCTCACATGTGTGGAGAAAAGCTGTTGTTTTTTGCGGATTTGTTTAGGGCTTTTTGCTGCAGCGTTGACCAGCATTGACCTTGGTCAACCCTTGGTCGTTTGACCTCAATCTTCTGCCAAAATTTCGATTTTATGAGGCCGTACTACTGGGCACTAAAATCGAGGAAATTCGAGCTGTTTGAATGAAGCCCTAATTTGATGCGTTGACTTTTCTGTTGATGCCTGCGTTGACTTTTGGTTGACCAGCGTTGACTTGTGATGAGATGTCTTTGAAGGTTGTGGGTGTGACAGATGAAGGATTAGCTGACCGAGAAAGACTTTGCTGGTTGAAGCATCCTGTTGACTGCCATAACACAACAATATCTCATATCTTTGCTGGGCAAAACGAATTGTAAATCTGATCTATTTTTGGCTTGTCTTTTGTTGATCTATTATTGTGTTCTATCAACATTTTTCTTTCATGTTTATGTGATTGCTATTTTGTATTGGGCCTAAGAAAGATTGAAGTAAAATTGCATCAAGCATAGAACACCATGGTTATCTAAATTTAACAGGGCAATATCTAGGGTTTTCCACTACAAACCCTAGAAGATCATCTAGTGCCTTACTATTAACTTGAAGATGATTCAAGGGAAGATACTTTGCTAGTAACCTTCCAAAAGTTATGACACAAGAGTTTCTTCAAGAAGAAACCAAGAGAATGCACCGCCACTACTAGAGACGAGTAATCACTCATTTGTAAACAAAACCTCAAGATAAAGTGAGAGCACTTACTAAAGAAATATTTCATCCACCAAACCCTAGCTATGAACATCCATGAAATAGCAAAGACATCCACAAAACATCATCCTTAAGAAATTGTTCTAATTAGCTATCCATAGTCGAGAAAAGATAAGAATAGTAGAGAGGCAGTGGTGTTTCTCCACAAGTTTCACTAATGACAAGTCAAGCGCTCTTCCCATCTAATAAAATCCCTAAGAACATAAAATAATGCCTTTATCTCTTACAACCCCTAGAGATAAGGAAACAATACATAAAATACCAATGATACACGACTTGATAGGTCTCATGACTCCAATGATGCCTCAACAATAAAGTAGTTGTGCTCATAAGACAAGACACCCATCATAAATGCATGCTTTATCTCACATGCGACATAAATTACCTCAAAAAGTGGATGGTTCACTTTGAAGTAGTATGTAGGGGCTCAAAAAGTGAAACATTCCCTCCTTGAGGTGGAAGTTGGAACATGTCATCCTTAGGTGTCATATCATATCCCCAAGACATGCGATGCCTCATCAAAGGTGGTGCCAAATGATCATAAAAAGTGGAACGTTCTATTATCAAGGTGCCACATCCTCTCCAAGCGATTTGAGATCATCTCCCACATCATCAAGAAGCCCAACGTTCTCCAAAGTAGTGGAAAGACATCCTCTAAAAGATGTGTAGATGGCATCCAAAGGGTGTAAATAACCCTCTAACATCCTCCAAAAGAATCAAAGATCATGTCCACATCATATCCATGCAAAGTACATCGTCCAAGGACGGGCTCTAAGTGCCCAAGTGTGACTATCAATTTGAGGCATGTACATAAGTCAATGCAACATAGAAAGTGAGTCATGTCTCTCCAAGTGGTGTGATATCATCTCTACATGTGTGCCACATCATCAAGAAGCCCAACATTCTACGAAGTAGTGGAATGACGTCCAAAATAAGTGGGATGTCCTCCAAAAAGGTCCGTAGGTGGCTTCCAGAGGGTGCAAATATCCCTTCAACATCCTCCAAAAGACTCAAAGATCATGTCCACATTAGATCCATGCAAAGTACACCATCCAAGGAATGGTTCCAAGTGCCCAAGTGTGACCATAAATTCAGGGCATTTACATAAGTCAATGTAACATAGAAATTGAGTCATGTTGTATGTAAATGCCATTAAGTAGATCACATTAGGTATCCTCCTCAACTTCAGAATAACTTGTAGCATTCAGGCCATTTGCCAAGTTTAGGTATGGCAGAATCATCATTAATCTCTATTAGGTGTGTCGGGACCCAAGAAAAGTGGTATTTCCCATGAAACCCATCAAGGAGTATGTGTGATGACAGATGGCATGGTATGGGGTTTGACTCATGAATGGTGTTAAATAGTCATGTAAGGTTATGTAAGATATTCATCCACATGAGCATTTTTGTAGAGGGAGTTCTTATGCATTGAGTTACCCTTTTCATGTCATTATCTTAGTATCCCTTTCTTGCCATTTTCTTGTTTTCTTTCATTCCCCTTTTTAAACGTCATTTCGCAGAGTCCCATTTCTTTTCTTAAATATTTTATTGCATGGGTTTTGGGATAATCTTATTTAGTCCTTTCTATGGATGTGTTTCATTGCATAGGACTTGGGGCAATGACCTCATAGCGAGCGGGTAGAGCTCAAGCTTTACTTTGGCTTTTGACTTATCATTCATATCCCTTCATTTTCTTTTTCACATTGAACTTTATATCTTGCTCCTTTTTCTCTTTTTAATAAAGCTGCATCAACCTTGGACATTGAAGCTCCTTCTCATGCGATTATGAAGCATGAACCCATATGTGTGACATGTAACAACCAATCCAAAAGAAAGGACAATGAAAATGGGAAAGATGGATTGCGATATGGACATATTACCCCTATCAAAGTCCCCTAGTAGTACCTCTTTGCCCAAGAGTGACTATAGTTGACTAGAAGATGATTATGACTACCAAGGTGAAGCAAGGCAAAAGGCATAACTTTAGAGTTTCATGATCCATTATCCAATTCAACTGATTGTCACTACTTTAATTCCCAAATACATCTATCACTAACACTTAATATGAGGCAATGAACAAATGTACCTTGTGTGTTGGTCACCATCAAATGAGTGAATTGATCTTGGTGCGAGGCATCTTTGGGCAACTGTCTGTGGAGAAGCACTGATCTCCACCGTGGAACTACCATCTCTGATTAGGATCGGAGGAAAAAAATTTCCTCCAATTACCCCTAGACGGGAGGGGATGACAATGCCTATGTGGTTCATTTACTCCTTGTTTCAACCCCCACCAAAGGTGTTAAGTGCCTAGTTTATATTGGTGTCTTTGACACAAACAATCATATATCAATGAGACAATGCCTCCTAGTGTGAGAAATCAGAAAGCCATCTCATCTTAATGTTCCCCACAAATGGTGTAGGGGGGTTGCTACCCATCCTCATTATTAACAAAAAACTTACAGACAGATGCCCTCACCAGGTTTCTCCCTTAAATGAGGGATTTGTCACTAAAGAACATTTATCACTCTCAAGATTGACACATTTGTGGTGGTGGATGACGATGCCTACTCATGCTTTTGATGCTGACTTTGTGTTGCTCTTCCTGAGCATCCATAGTTTGTGCTTCTTTCTGTAGACTTCTAATCGTACAACATTTCTGCTGGATTGCTTTTTTACTTCTGATGTACTATCTACTTCACTATCTAAGTCTTACCCTTTTGGTTCATTCCCCTTTATATTCTTGTCTACTCTTTCTGTCTTTCTTTCTTTAACCTAGGTTTTCAATCTGCTTTCAGGATGTTCCAGGTACTCCCTATTGTTACTGTCAAATGCTGTTCTTACTAGTCCCATTAACCTTTTTTTGTCACTTTTAGACAATATGATCATTTCATACATAATCTGACATTTCAATTGTCTTTCAATTAATGATTCATCTATTATGGTACCTGCCACTTGCTTAAATTAATCTTATTTGATTTCATATATTTTATTGTTTTATAATCTAGATCTACAAAACTTTATTTATGCGTTCTTTTAGATCTACAAAAATTAATATCTACACTCTTTTAAATCTTTAGTTTATTTTTTGTCAACATCGACCCATATCCCCTAAACATAGGGGTTATCCTCCAGCCCTATTGAACCTCGTCCCTTCTCTTTCCATTTTGTGGTCATTGGAACTTGGGTTAACAAAGGATTCCTTGGATGTACTTGAAATGAGTTTGAGACTCTAATTCATTGACTTCAACTCAGAAGGAAAAAGATAGAGTTACTAGAACCAATTCTTTCAGGACTCAAGTTGTGTTATCACACAAAATGAAGATGATAAAGAGATGGCAATAACTCGAGATTTTTGCATTATTGAACCACAAACAAGTTGGAAACCAAGTAACGATTGCAAACACAGTGCTTGTTTCATTGAAGCGTGTGTAGAAGATGACAATTATAGAGAAGATATTAAGGAAACTATAGATGAACATGCCATTGTGTACTACCTACTAGTCAGGGTATCACTTGCATGACATATAAGTATGTTCTTGAATTAGAACCAGAAGTACATATCGATGAAAAGCTGTATCATCACCCATATCACCATAAAACCAAAGTAAAAGGCCTCGTGTGAACACCGAAAATTGTTCTTGAAGTGGTCAACCCAAGAAAATATTCTCATACAATGCTTCTCGGTTTTGTTCCAAAGAAGGATCATTCTCTCTGAATCCTGATAATGGATTGTGGTCTAAACAAAGTTACTCTTTTATTAGTGAATTGCTGGACTATTTTCACTATTACGCCCTAATATCTTGAACACTGGCAAATGCACAAAATGGAATAATTGATAAGCAAACCAACAACACTCTGAAAGAGAACTCCCAGAAGGTAACTGGGTATTGTTTGCATTTGACCATGTTAAGTTACAGTTTAAAACTTAAAAGGGTAAGAAAAGAGAATCTGCCCCCAAATTTAGGGTCTGTTCTAATATTAAAGAACACGGGCAAGGTCACCTACATCTTAGATCTATCAATTAATGGATGACTCCTTGACTTGTTTCATGTCTCTTGCATAAAAGAAGAATGTACATTGTCTGGTACGGGGTGCAAACTGATTTACTATATTTGGAAGAAGGGAAGGTGATTTTAGAGCCCAAAGAAATGCTAGATATGCAAACAAAATGCCTACAATTAAGACTTATGACCTGATTATCTGTTCAAGTAAAGAAATCTGCCTATTTTAAAGACATTTTGGAAAAAAATGAAACCTTTCACACACATCTTGCCCTACACCTACTTTGAGGGAAAAGCATCTCTACTAGATTTGCTATCTACCTCCTTGATTGTAATGAATAATTGATTCATGTTATTAAATTGGCACGACTGTTGTAGTGAATTGTCATCTCTAGTGGGTTCAATATAAATATAGATTTCATATCATCTCAGTAAAAGATACTTATTTCACTATATGTCTGCTGTTTTGCTGAGACATCTCTTCTTAGATATGATAGACAAGAAGTAGCACTTAAATGTCTTTTTTGCATTAATTGTCGAGCTTAACATGATGTGGGGTGTTTTGGGAAACTAGTGTAAACAGAAGTTTGCTTTTTGAAAAAGTTCAATTTTTTTAAAAGTGTAGCCAGTGGTCACAAAGCAGCCCTACAATGCTCTCTATAGGCCCATGCATGCCAGAGCAGCTCTGCTATGAATTGAACTCACTTGACCTTCATTTATCCAATTATCCTAACTTTGTTTTCTAACCCCTTGGACACATTTTCTTGATTTAAAAAATGTATGCAACTTTTCTCACGGTGGTTTTTAATGATATGCCATGTTGAATTTCTGCCTGTTTCAGAGTCGGAAACACCCATTCTTGGATGCTTTTTTTTCTTATCTATCGTGTATTGTTTCTGTGCCCTTTTATACGGGTTTCCTTCCTCTGCTCTTCTGGGTATGATCTCCTATCTCAAATTTTCACAACTACTATTGTTTTATTTTAATAAAATCACATTGGGATTTTAAATGTTTGGCAGTAATGTAGTGTTTTTTTTGCATTTTCTGTTGCAGAGTGGGCACTGTAAATTAGGAAGACAGATGACGCTTCTCATTGCATTTTGTGATTACACAGGGAATTGCATTAAGGTTCGTTTGATTTGTAAACTCTATATGTGTGTATACATTTCTAATCTGCCATTATACCATTTGGTATACATTTATTAGATCAGACAGTGGTCTTTTAGAAAGTAATTTGGTGATCCAAGGACTAACATGACTAAGGCCATTGTCCTGATACAGAGCTGCTGTACAAATAGCATTGGTGTATTTATTTTGTGGATATGAACAATTACTCCATAGGAATTTATCTCATAACCACTAGTTGGAAACATTAATTTCTACTCTAGATGATGCTAGTGTTTAGGATGAAATTAAGAAGTTACATAAATCATCTGAAGAGGATCGGTGTCTGTTTTTTGAAGATATATAAATTTTGCTCTTTTATCTCAAAATATCAGGATATAGTCTCAGCTCCAAGGCCTTCATCTCCACCTGTCAGAAGGCTGGCAAAAACTGAAGAAGAAAAGGAAAATGCAATGGAATACGGGTTTCCATCATCACATACTCTTAATACAATCTGTCTTTTTGGGTATGATGGGAATATTTCAAGTTTCCTAACTAGCATTATAATATTAGGGTAACATCCATCTATGAGAGTAAGAATCACTTTGTGTATGAATGCAGGTACTTGCTATCTTATATTATCAACAACTTCAACAATACAAATGGTTTTTCCTTCAAGTTGGTGGTTATTTCTTTGATGGTCACTTTGTCATTGCTAATTGGGATTGGTAAGTTCTAGGTAATAAGAAAATAGACCTATTTTATAATTTAGTTGTCAGATTTCCTCTACACAAACAGAATAATTCTATAACTTCGGTCATTGATCTGAACGACACTATTTTCCAGGAAGAATCTACCTTGGAATGCACTCGTTAATAGATGTTGTTTTCGCTGCTGTCCTTGGCTCAATGATTCTTGTTATCTGGCTTGCAGTCGAGGAAAGACTTGATTCTTTTATTACTTCAGGCAAAAATGGTATGGAAAATATTCCTTGACCACTTGATTACTTTTTTGATAGAATATAGATTTGGAAGCATAGAAATGAAAGGAATACATTGTTGTGTGTAGTCACATCCTTTTGGGCCAGCTTGGCATTTCTGCTGCTTTTTGCATATCCTACACCGGAGCTACCCACCCCAAGCTTTGAGTTCCATGTTGCCTTCAATGGTGTTGCTTTCGGAGTGGTAAGTATATATCGTTAAATAGGCCTTGTTTAGCAAACTTGGGAAGATGATTACTGCGGGATGATCTGGGTGAAATTTTGTTAGACTTTGATACCTCTCTTCATACACTTGATAAGATCTTCCCTTGTTTGCATAGGTAAGTGGCATCAATCGCACTTTTTCAGAGTTCCACAATGAGTATGTTCCAAAGCTCTTTGGCCCACATCTTGGCACAACCATGTTCTTGAAACGGATAATGATTGGACTTCCAATAATCATAGCGGTGAAATTTGTTAGCAAGGCATTGGCAAAAGGGTTGCTTCCACTGATCTGCAACCTCATGGGTATACCAATAAAATCTTCATCTTATATCCAACCAGTAAAAGGGGCGACTGTTTCCGCTGTGAAAACCCAGGGTGTTGGCCAATTTTCTTTGAGTAGCAGGCAGACAGGTTACTTGCAGAAGATTTTTCTTTCAACTCCCGAGGAGTGTTATGATGTTGATACAGGCATAAGGTTGTTACAATATGCAGGTCTAGCATGGGCAGTGGTTGAATTAGTTCCCTTGGTATTTCAATCTATGGGATTGTGAAAAATCTATATGTATCAGTAGTGATTCTTTTGTAATATTTGCCTATCTTTGAAAATTGATCAGGAAAGTAGGGAGGATGCATTATGGCTAATTTTCACGTAAATTGAGATTGAATTCGAATGAGGCGGCGGTGCATTCGATTGATCCATTTCGCGACAAGGGCTAAGCCAATTTCCTCAATTTGTAGATTAATGCCGATATATAGAAGTTTAGAGACCTCCTTTCTGGAGGGAAATATTTCATTGGAAGAAAAACTGCCACAACTAAGTTACTTCAGATTAAAACTAAAAGTTAATTAAAAGAATTTTGTATGGTAGGCTTATAATTGAAATATTCCCGATGAGTCCTTTTCAGAATCCAACTATCTGCATGTGACTGAATGTAAAATGGGGGTAAATGCTTTTTTTCCAGGCAGCGAAATGGCCCAGAATCATTTTCAAAAAATTTGGCAAAGATTTGCTCAGAATCTTGTTGACAGTCGTTAAAATTTAGTATTTTGAGTGCCCTAAGGGTTTTTGATAGTGCTGAATCCATTTCCACTATCAAAAATGGATTCCAAACACTCCAACTACTTGATTTTTTGAATTTTAGTTTACCAAATTCCAGCAGTTTTCTGCCGTCCGGGCTATTTCACTGCCTGGGTAGACAACTCCCTTTCTTTTATTTGAGAGTAAAACCTGCTATCAAATATGTACCAACATATAGTATAAAATTTGAGGTGAATCTATCAACTGTGAGTCTTAATTATGATGAAACATCAAAACTTATTAATTATTATATAAATAAAATTCTGAATATTATCAGGACACTTTATTGCAAAATGTGTTGAATACGAGCTTAAAACACATAACTATTGTTAACTAGCATATATATTTGATTTTTATTTATTTTTAAAACAAAACAAATTATAAGAAGGAAATGAGATAAATTTATTAATGTGGTTTTGTTGTGATAGCTTTTCTTCATAAAATTATGTAGTTTTTTTGTGACTCTTTATATAAAATTGTGAGGGCATGTTGACAAGTTATTTATAATGAGAATATGAATTATGTATGAGGATTTGCAGTTTAATTAATTTGTTGATACAATAAAGAGTGAAATTGATAAAACATTCTTTAAATTTACAAGCTAAACATGTATTCCAGTGAGTTACATATCCTGTGAGAAATCAAGGGTATAATTAAGAAATGAAATTTTAATGGAGAAGGGAATAAGAACAACATGGCATGAAAAAGCTATAAAAAAGATAATTCAAGTCATTTCCATTCCAATTGAAGCCAAAAGAAATAAAAACATAAATAAAGAATTTGTAGCCAATGAATATAAAAATATAAATGCAGTAGCAAACACCAAAGACATTGGAAAATAATTGTTATGTTTTGTTTTATGAAAATCCATATTAATCTCATAGGGTTCTCCATTCCAATTGAAGCCAAAAAAAATAAAAACATAAATAAAGAAATTGAAGCTAATGAATATAAAAATCTAAATGCAGTAGCAAGCACCAAAGACATTGGAAAATAATTGTTATGTTTTGTTTTATGAAAATACATATTAATCTCTTGGGGTCTTTCAATTTTTGGATTCAAATAATGATAGTTCATAATGGTCCAAAGTTATAAAATGCTAAAGACATGTATGGGTTCATGTGTACTATGAAATTTCTTTATACTATTCCCAACTTTTTCTAGTTTTATATAATATGAAGGTTGTAACTTTAACATGGTTAAATTTGTTTTTTTTTTTTTGTTTTTTAATCTTTCCGTAATGAAGTTTCTTTTGTGAAATTTCTTATTATGATCCTCGTAAATTTCTAGTTACATATTCCTAGGCTTATCCAATTTTGATATAGATGATGTATCTTGACCTGTTTTTGCATTACTTTGTAGAGATGTTTGAAAACACAATATTTCCTTAAAAGAGTTCTTGAGCTAGGACCAATCTTCATAGCTTTGTCATAGTGGTATCATATGAACAAAATTATTTTTGAAAAAAAAATCTAAGGAAAAAGAATGAACAAATGCAATTTAAGATTTTTAAAGAAAAAGAAGAGAAATATAAACAAACAAAAGCTTTGAGAGGTAAAGTTTGGGTCTTTCTTTTTGAATATAATAGTTGTTTTGATAGATTTAAATGGAAATACCAAACAAAACACTATGGCAAAGCACATTTGAATGTATTGAATAAATATGCATATATTGAGATGGGAAAAAAACAATTGAGTACGTGAACATCATTATTGATATAAGCATGCTATTCATTGTTATCACAACGTACAACTTCACTTATAGATGTAGTCATAGCGAACTTTGAAAAAGACTAGTCCAAAAACATAGTATAAAAAATGTTGCAATCAAAACTTTAATCCTCTTTTTTAACTTGTGTTTTCTATAAATTTGCAAAAGAAAATTAAAACTCTGCCTACTACATTAGCCAACACTATGAAGTAATCATAGACAATCAAAATTTTCTGTGAGGGACAACAAACATGCATGACTTAAAAATATTGCCTAAGCCAACAACTCTTAGAAGATTACACAAATGGAAATTTCAAAGCGTAAAGCAAATGAAAATTTCTAGATTGCACATTTATATATACTTAAAAAGTGACTTGGTGTCACTAAGAGTCATTGAATGCTAGTAAATCCTTTTTTGTATTTTTGGGGTCTTTTGACATTAATGATTTTGAGATATGATTAATGGAGTGCTAAACTTGGTAGAGTGATCAGAGGATAATGCAAAATCATCATGTAGTTTTTATTGTGACAATTTAGCTTTAATATGATTACTTATATGTTTTGTTGGCATGGAATTATACTAAACATTAACGTTAATTCTTGATTATCAATAATCTAAACATAGTACCAATTATCTTGATATTTAACATCGAAGTTATTGATAAAAATTCATGGTGCCTAATATTTTAACGAGTTAAATTAAAAAAATCTTTACTTATTAAATTCCAATTCCAAATTTTTAATTTGATAATATTGGTTCAAATAACTTAACAACTACAATGCCAACTGAAGACCATAACTTGAAACCCTTTTCTTTTGAGCTCTAGTAATTCTGTATCCACTCTAATTTACAATCAAATGTTTGCAAATTCATATAATTGTCTATTTTTCCAATTGTATATTGTATATAACTCAAATCAACATCATGGATTTATGCATGAGCAACTACACAAAAAAATATATTAAAAGACATTGAGTTCCCTATGAGCTTATAAGCCATAACAAACTAAATATAAAGTTTGTCTAGAGAAATAGATATTAGATTTTACTAAAATATGTAATATCAAAGCACAATTTGTATTAAAAAACTAAAATTTACAAAAATAATTAATTGGTTGAGAAGAAAAACATTTTCAACATATTGCAAAATCTTAAATTAAAAATATATTATGCATTACACTATAGAGACATTTTTGCAAGACAAGGAGCTTGAATTAGAATTGATAAATGCTCACTAGGTACGCTAAGAAGTCAAATGGGTGTAGCTTTAGTGGTTAAGAGGAAAAGTTGTTTCCCTTTTTTCCCAAGTTCAAATCCCACTTTATGACATGTTTGCTCCTTCTGAACTAATTGAAATTCAAATCCCACTTTATGACACGCTTGCTCCTTCTGAACTAATTGTAATTGAAATGTTGACCTAGCATTGAGACCTGGAGAATCTAGTTTAACTTGGGTACTATTGCTGGAAGAAGGGAAATTTCTCCTTCTAAACTAATTGTAATTGAAATGTTGACCTAACATTGAGCCCTAGAGAATCTAGTTTACCTTGGGTACTATCATTGGAAGAAGGGGAAGTGGCTAGTGGGTTTTTCTAGGAAATGCATTAGGTAGAAAAGGTAAGACAAGAAGGATTGGAAATGGATGCAAAATCTTTAGAAAATTTTCTTACCTTGGGGCACCCAACTTTTGTGGCTTGTTTTCAGTCTAAATTAATCAGTGTACCAACTGCAAAAATTATCCTACGTAGCAACACTAAAATATGGAAACTACCAAATTGTTAGTTATGGTGAGATAGGTACAATTAGATGGTAAGGAAAAATCACATATAGTATAATCTAATTTTCTCCAAAGTTGTCAAACAACACAATGAACTCCTTCAAACATGTATGTGTACCAAAGTGTCCTATTAATCTCATTTTGCGAAATTTGCCCCCCACTAGCTTATTTAGGCTGACTGGAGAAACTACATGTTGAACTAAAGTTTTGTCAAAGCTACCCAAACTACTAAAACAAACCCCTTCCAACAAGACTATTCTTTGCAAAAATCTTGTCCGTTTCTCCTTCCATTACCTTGTATACCAATCTCGTCCTTGTACCCCTTCATTTTGAAATTCCCTTCCACCACCATCTCTCCCTACTCAAATTAATAAAAAATACAAATTTTGCACCAAATGTATTCAAATCTTGGCATCAATAAGTGAATGAATACTTCCACGACTTATTTTGTTTGATGTACAATTAGCGAACCATACATATTACCATGGATTAAATTAGAGACAATGTGAAAACCCAAAAAGACAAATAAGAATTAAATGACATTAAAATGTAAATCACATTGAAAATAATGTAAGTATTTAAAATCAATTAAGGTATAACAAACTTCAATATCTTGTCCAACCATAGTTAAACCTCATCTGATTCATTGCATATAGATAAACGAATAGAAAAAATGAAAACAATTACTTTAATAGACACATGGTCTTGCTCTAATTTAAAAATACTAATAGAGAAATATCCTCATATTCTAGTTAACTATGTTGACCCTCTCAATCTAAATTTCACAAACTTTTTATTCCATTTCTAATTCAAAGGAAGTGACACTATACACAAGATTCCTTATATATATTGATTTACCATCACTAAAGAAATAACAAACACAATAAAAGGTAAATGGAACATTATTAAAAACATGTATTGCGTTCATTTATAAAAAATTGAATAAAAAACCATTGCTCAACATATGTTCCACAAGTTGGGATTTTCTTTTCATCCTATTTTTCAAATTAATGTATTGTAAAATATTGGGTTTTTATATTCCTCGTCACAAAATGTTTTATCTAAACTTATGCTTTTCAACGAAATATTTCTAAAAAAAAATTAGACTTCAATAGTTATATTTTATAAAATAATTATATTTTCAAAACCATATTTTTTTCCTCGATATTTATCTATTAAAATTAAAAATCTTAATATTAATACATATCATGATCTATATATATATATATATATATATATATATATATATATATATATATATATATATATATATATATATATATATATATATATATATATATATATAATGAATAAACATTAAAGCCTGTAGAAGATAATACATAAATTCACCCATAGGGTGCAATAATGTTCTTGAAACAGAGTGTCTGAGTAGAAAAAACCCATAAAATTCATTTTTGCAAATCTATACAAATTCCAAATCCATATTGATACTCGGGTACTAAACGGAGGCTATAAGTTGATGATTGGCCCCTACCTCAATTCGTGACTATGGGATGGATTGGATTTTTAATTGGTCATTAATGACAAAATCCCCAAAAATTTTCAATGTAGCTTGATTTGCAAAGTGATCAACGAGCTCATTATTTTGTTGAAGAACTTGTATCCATTAAATGGAATCAAAATTATTTCCAAGGGATTTAATTCTATTCAAGATGACATTGAGCATGCTATCTCTTGGGGAGTTCCTTTTGTGCATAGGCTTGATTATTAAATTAGTCTCCAATAACATTTAATTTGGAGATATTGATATTTTTTCGCCAGTGTTAGACCTTGAAAACATGGATAAGCCCCTCCTTGCTTGTTAGTGTTTCCTTAAGGCTCCATGCATAAATACATTCTAGAATTCCTCTAGGGCTATAGAGAACCCCTCTTGCACATGCCATCCCTGGATTTCCTTTAGAATCTCCATCAAAGAATAAACGATAATTATTATGTTGTTTCCTTCATTCTATAAATTCTAATGGGTTCATGTGATTCTACTAAGATGGGATCCTTATGGGTGGACTGGGAGGGGTGGATTTGGGATGTGCACTTCCCATAAGGATATCCACCAAAGATCCTCTTTCTCATTTGAATATCGAGACTTAATAGATCAAATTAATTTACTAAGTAGATGATCCAACATTGGTTTACAAACCTTGATATCTAATTGTTTAGGGCACATCAAGTTCTCTTGTGTAACACCCAAACTCGACCCCTGTAATGTACATAACATGTATATGCAGAACTAGGCTGGTGAGGGACACACTAAATAGGCTACTGAGCCAAGGAAATATTTTGAGGGTCATTGGGGTCGTTGTGCCCGTGTGCATGAGTGTTTTGTGTTTGGGGTTGGTATTCCCATGTGCACATGTTTTATATTTTGAGGCTAGAAGGTATGGTAATGTAATTACGAAAACACATGCATATTAATAAAATATAATGGCTACAAATTGAAAATACGAAAAGTGTATGGGGGCGAGATTCTATGGAAGAGTAAGAAGGATCCCATACGATTTAAATAATCATTAAAGGTGTACATGAAAAATAATCAAGATCCCTTGAGTGGCTTGGGAAAGTTCCAAGTGCCATAAGAAATGCATGCATATAAAAGATGTGTGTTAGCACTATGAAGATAAGGAATTCCACCTGTTCATCCATTCTAGCAGATAACCATGGAAGCATGGAGATTGTTGTGAAAATGAAAGCTTGTAATGGTACTTGGAATACCTGTGTGGGAAGTGAAACTCCTAGAAGCCATATGGCTCTGGAACATTCTTTTCTGATTGAGTAAGATGCCTTAGAAGGCGGTGGCACAACCCAAGGGAATATAAGTGCGAAGAAGGGTGTGCACCACTTGGGTGCAGGCTGATGGGAAATGTGAACTTGCTGGTTGGAGGACTATAGGTTAAGTAACTTGGTTATATGAAGGCTTGGAGAGGTGCCTGAAAAACCAATGAGAGCAGTGGAACTCCTAAAAGTTTCAGGGCTCTCAAACATCCCTGGATGACTAAGTAATATTCCCTGGAAGGTCATGGCACAACCCAAGGGACTGTAGGTGTAGAGAAGTGTGTGCACCACTTAGGTGCGGTATGATGGGGGATGTGAGCCTGTTGGTTGGAGGTTGCTAGGTTTGGTACCTTGGTCGGTAGTTGGAACGGGGGATGTACCAGGATTTGGGTGATTTGATGCCCATGGAGTCAAAGCCCCAGCTTGGGGGTGGCCTATTATTGAAAGAAAAAAAACAATGTGGTCTATGGATGGGTAGAATTTAGAAGGCCTGTAGCCAGTTGGGCATAATTAAAATATAAATATTATAATTTTATGTGTATTTGTTTTTCGTTGCAAATAATTCATATATTGTTATGAAATGCATATGAATCTTAATTTAAATACATTTGTGCCTATGCATTTCATATTATCATGCATTTATTTATGTACGAAAATATGCCATGATTCCCAGAATAAGGGGGAATTTTTCAGACACACAAGTTGCCAAGGGTAATTGGCACATAATTGGGTCTCACCTAGAGGTTGCAATAAGCCGACAATGGGATGGAGGACATTACATGTGGTATTTGAGCCCATATTACAACACTAGGATTGTATGGTACATGTGTATGTGGTGTATACAAGTTGCAGGTGAACCGTTTGACAAAGTGTTGGTAGGAGGATGCTTGCCAAATGTTTGTCAAAATTCCCCAAATAGAATTAGGGAAAATTTCTAAGAAATTCAAGGAGATTGAGGAAATTTTTGAGAATTATGCTAGGCTTGGAATTGGATGAGTTAGAGAACAAAGACATAACACTAAGACTACAAGGGCCAAAGATAAATATGGCCACAAATGAATTGGGGAAAATTTGGAAAAAATCCCTAGATTTTAGAACCTTTTTTCGAAAATTCTATGCAATTTGGTAAAAAAGGGGTTAAAGTGAAAGCTAAATGGGTTAATATTGTTGATCTACAATAGCTCTAGATTTTATGGTCGAGATCAATTTCAAGCCCCCCATCATGGTCAAATTTTAATGAATGAGGGGGGGGGGGGGGAGTCAGCCATTACGGGTGGTATCAGTTCAATTTATTCACCCCACACTTAAAGCAGGTTAGATTCCCTTTCAAATGGGGATAAATAACTCTGATTGGACTCTGCACAAGGATAGAAATATCAACTTTTCGCTCGAACATCCCCTATAACATCCCCTGACTCATTGTCAACATATTCTATCTTCCTGCTAAGCCTCAATTATGTGCTAGAAAACCCTGGCATCCTGTACCTAAAAATTTTCCCTTTTCTTCTAGGAATTCCAACATAATTCAATACATTTCTAATGCATGTTAAATTCACTACTTATGCACAAGAATATTATACATGAATAACTTAATTCAAAATTCAAAATACAATTCACTAAGCATATAAAACATTGCAACATAAACAATTATAGAAGTTAAATTAATTTTTAATACGTGCCAACTACTACATGCCTTCGATGTTGCACCTAGCCATAGACCACGTTGTTCCTTTTCTTTCAACAACGGGTCACCCCCAAGATGGTGGCTTTGACTCCATGGGAATCAACTCACCCAAATCTTGGTACATGCCTAGTACCAACAATTAGCCAGGGTACCGAACCTGACAACCTCCAACCAACAAACTCACATCCCCATAAGCCTACACCTAAGTGGTGCACACCCTTCTTTGCACCTACTTTCCCTCCAGCTATGCCACCAACTTCTAGGGTGCCTTACTCAGTTGGACAATATTTTTCTATATCCCTATAGACTCCAGGAGTTGCAGTGTTCTCACAGGTCTTCCAAGTACCCTTCCAACCTCTCATACAACCAAGATACCAAACTCGAAAACCTCCAACCAGCAAGCTCACGTTCCCCATCATCCTAGACCCAACTGGCACACACCCTCATCATCTGTAGTCCCTCAAGAATGTTCTAGAGTCCTGCGACTTCTAAGAGTTACACTTCCCTCACTGGTCTTCCAGGTACCACTACTGATTACATTTTCACAACGATCTCCTTGCTTCCATAGCTATAAGCTAGAATGGATGAACACGAATCAATTCATAGTGATAGAATAATTCCCTCCATAGCACCAACACATCTCTTTTATACACATGCCTTTCTTATGCCACTTGGAAATTCCCCAAGTCACTTAGTAGACCTTAGATATTTTCATGTTATAACATATCTCTAAATACAACTATAAAAAAAATAAAATTAGATGCATTTACACTCTTGTACGATTATAATATTTTTTATAACATCCTTGATAACATATTATTTATTTACAACTAAACATAACCCTTTTATTCTATATCTTGAAGTAAAAGTATTCAAGTCTCGAATTTTATTATGGCTTTAAAACTTACATATTGTTCTCTTGCTAATTTATATTATAGACCTTATTCCTTTGTCATTCATAATAGCCTTATATAGTTATTCTTTTATCAACTATATAAATATATCTTTATATCCACTAATGTTAAATGTATCTTTTCTTCCTAAGTGTTTATACCATCAATGAAATACACACACATCATTTTCCATAAAGTCAAATGGTGGGACGAGCTAGTGAAATCACAATTAGGCCTGACCTTAGTCACGTAGTCGGTGCTTGGAATGTTTTAGCAAGGAGCAGTTTAATCCCGATCTCCGACCTTAGTCATGTAGTCAAATTGTTTAATAAACTTAACGAAAAGTATTTTAATCCAAACCCCGACCTAACCTTAGTCATGTAGTCGGGTTGCTTAATAAGCTTGACTAAAAGTGTTTTAATCCCGACCCCGACCTCAGACCTTGGAAACATTATAATACATTACACAACTTCGTATATAATAGATGACAACAATTACCAATGTATTAACTTGTCTTAACCACATTATGTCATCACATAGCATTAATCCTTGTATTATACTTTTCAAATGTTAATTCCCGGAAGCATGTGTTATGTTTACTTAATTTTAATTAGGCTCTTCTCGAACATTCGAATTAATTCATTTTGTTCTATGTGTTGAATGATTGCTATGACGCAACATTGAAATCAAACCCTAAGACTACGATGGTAATTTTTTATGCCTAGATCAAAGGTCCACGATGATTAGGGTTATTACAAGGTTGTAATGACTATCCTTGACCATCAACTCCGTGAAGTTAGTTTCCCATTTCGATTTTCTTGCAACAGAGTTCTTAGTCCTGTAACTTAACTTTGCTCCAAGGTTAAAATGTTAATTTTGTCTTATTTGGTGCACAATTTTTGTTTCCAAGTCTTTTTCCTTGAAGGATTTTCCAGTTTTCGGCTTACGCACCAGAGTAGGGTTTTTACTATCAATGTAAGTTCGTTCTTAGCTTGATATGTATGCTAGAATGTAAGTTCATTCTTAGCTTGATATGTTTGCTAGAATATTTACTCTTCAATTCTTTGTTTGTCAATATTTTGTTACAATGTATTTTTATCTATATATATTTATGAATATAATTCTTGTATCATTTGGGTTTTCAGAGTATAATTTGATAGTTTCATTATTTAGATTTTGGCTATAGATTCATTTAAGTCTTTCATCATTTGGTTTGAACATGCAACAATAATGTAATTCAAACTAATGATCACCACTTGTCGACTCTTTGGTATATACGATAACCCTAGGTTTTTGTTATGGAAGATATATATATATATATATATATATATATATATATATATATAGAGAGAGAGAGAGAGAGAGAGAGAGAGAGAGAGAGAGATATGATAAACCAGCCTGACATTGAGAGAGAGAGAGAGAGAGAGAGAGAGTTATGATAAACCAGCCACAACATTTAGTTTTCCTTCTAATACTCATATAATACATTTTGGCTTGTAGCTCTAGAGGGACTCTCTTTGTGGTCAAGTTGGAGTTTTAATTATATGCATCACTAAATTGGTTTATAACTCATTTTTGTGTGATTTATGAATTTACATCTCATTTTGGATTTGTTTTTCATTAATAAAAGAGCTAAACCTATATGAGATGTTAGCCAAATTTGGGAGGAGTTTTATAAATATAAATCCCGACTGTAAAAATTTATGCAAATAATTACTCTTACAACTACTTCACTTCCATCCCATTTCTCAGTTGGAAAGTATATTTCTCGTTTTAATCTTCTATGGGTTTATAAGCTTACATTTTCTGAGTGATTTTCTTCAGGTTTGTCATTCATGTCGACTTATTTCTTTTGAACATAAGGTTAGAAATATTTTTGGTTTTCTAGGCAACAAATGGAGTATTTAAAGCTCAATTTTTGTAGTATATGTTTTATTCCATTTTCTATTTTGTATATAAATACACCTTGTGACTGACACTTTCTTTCTTACCCTAAACATTCCACAACTGGTTTTTAATTCCAGCTCTATATTTCATTTCTGAGTTTGGCTCTATATTTTCTTTTTCAAACTCGACTTTCTCTTTTACTATTAGAGTTTGTATCTAAAGTTACATACCCTAACACTTACGTTTATCCAGGGCATTCTTTCTATCTTCTTTGGACATGTTTAGTTATAGGTCTCAATGTTCCATGCATTTTTACATATGCCAACATTTTCTTCTAATGTATTTTCATTTAATTGATATTACACGGAATGTAATTTCATTCATACTAACTCAAATTTATTCTTAATGAAAACAGAATGACAAGGTCTTCTATATGTTCTAGACTCCGTTTAGGTAATGTTTCTTGCCATTACTTCCATAGCTTATATATATATTATTTTCCTTTGTATATAAAATTTAACATAAAATATATGATGGCATATACGCGTAGGTAACTATGACTTGACAAGTTTCTTTAAAATGTTTTCTTTTTTATGAAGAGACTTAAAGTATTCTTCCTACTCATGGGACTTTGCCAATTGGAATTTACTAGGTTATATGACCCGAACCATTGGTTACTTCATCTGCATGAGCATGATTACTATGTTGTTGTGGCCGAGAACAAGATTTCAAGTTTTTCCTCTGTTGCATATTTATTTTGTTTAATTTGAGAAATTACTTCATGCGAGGAAGTGAAACATTTAAGTCTTATGCCTAATTGGTACTGAGATGTTAGGGAACTTTAATCCACATCCGATTTGAGTTTAAAACTCCAACCTTCTGTCAATATGGTTAATCTTAACCATAATTATATTTCTCATTGTAATGACTAAATTCTTTGTTATATATTACATGAATGAATATTTTATAAATTTTTATCCATAGTCGTTTTACAGATGTATGACAAGTTTTTCCATGAAAAATCCTTTGTTTGTGATTTGCATATTTGTATTATAAAACTATTTCCTTATTTAATTCTTGTGAAAAGTTTCATGAATATATGTATCTTTCTTGTATTTGCATGTTTTTATACAATTTCTTGCTCACATAGTTTTCAAAACTGTACTTAAACTTCTCCTAAGGTATAATAGTCTTTATGAGTGTTAATTTTTGTAATTCTTACAGAGTTTTTTTCACAAAGGAAAAATTCGTAATCTTTCATTAAGAAGAAAAATTACATGTTACATTTTACTGATATTGTCGAGTAGCATCTATATGCATACATCAAAACAGGTATGTGCTAAAATTTACATAAAAGTAAATCAGAATCCACGAATAAGTTCGGTGCATAACTTATTGGATCTGAATGAGTCTGTAAGAAAGTAAAGCAAATATATAATATGTACATATGTATCTACTGAATAATCAAAAGCATACAAAAAGGATCTCCATATGAGATGGATCAAAAAACTGCTGTCGTGTACCAACATCATCAATAACCTGTGGGTCTTCAATGAATGGCCTGTGAAAAAACCTGTAAATCTGGTCTCCATTATATTCCATAATGTGCCAGGTACCCTAGATCAGCTCTGAGGCTTCTTTGGATAGTTTGTCTGCCACTTTATTCCGAGTCCTGTAAATATGATTGACAGAAATGAAGTCAAAATGTAGTTTGAGGACATGAACTTCCCTAAGAAGAGCAATCAGTGTGTGTGTGTAACAATGGGCCTGAGCATTGAACCAGTTAATCACATTTAGGGAGTCCCCAAATATCTGAATAGAATTGCAGTTTTTTTCACAGGTAAAGATCAGGAGAAGTCTCAAGGTTTGTAGTTCGGCGAAGTTGTTCGATCCGAGTCCTAGACCCATCTTGATGTGGAAGTAGTGCAGCTCAGATAGATGTAGAGTAGCCCCCCACCACATCCCTGTAGATTGGATGCGCCATCAAAATAAGCCCAGGGCTGAGTGTGATCAATAATTTTGGGGGTGTCCATCCGATCAGTTTGTTGTCGGACATCATGCAGGATCATGCAATATGTGGCAAGAATCACATCAGATATGCGCTCTGCCTGCACCTGTTGTTGTTTGAATATGAATTTGTTGCGAGAAATCCATAGGTGCCAAGAAATAATCAAAGGGAGGATACGAAGCTTAGTGATATTTGCAGTCGATTGCCACCAAGAAGTCCAGGCCGCTAGAAGTGTAATTCCGTTCCAGTGTGTAATGCATCCCAAACCATGAATGACCAAGTTCCAGATAGATTGAGTGATATGGCAATCAAGAAATATGTGCTGAGCATCCTCCTCATGCTGCAGGCAGAAACAACAGTGCGAGGGTCCCTGTATTGCACGACGATGGAGTAAATCCATCGTGGGGGCACAATTTTGTAGTATGCACCAGAATAGCAGTCTGAATTTATGTGGTGCATTTAGTATCCAAAGAGACTGCCACCACCAAATTTTTACATGTGGTTCCTTGGGTCTGTAGAGTGTCAAGTAGCTTGCCTTTGGGGTGTATATACCCGAATTTGATATGGCCCATATCTGCTGATCCTCATGTGCAGTCAGACGAATGTGTGATGTTTGTAATGCCCTGATGTAATTCGCCCAAGCCAGATGACCAGCGCGCGGAATATCCAGGTCCACCGCGGATAGCCAAGCTTGGGAGTGCCAATTTGTGCGGGCCTAATCAGCAATCTATGCAAGGTGTGAGATGCCCAAATTATCCAAATGTGCCAGAATCAAATCAGGTAATTTGTAGTAACTTCTGCTGCCGGACCAAGAGTCCGAACCCACCCGAACGGCTTCACCCGAACCTATTTTCCAGAAGAGCCCACTTTGAATTAATGTAGCAGCCTTTGTGATGGCTTTCCAGATAATGGAGGCTCCAGGCGTATGAACAATATGTCCCCTGATCCAATCAAGAGTGTTAATAGGGGCAATGTACTTGGCAGTAGTGACCTCACGCCATAGACTGCAACCTGTAAGCAAGTGCCAACACAATTTAGTAGCCAAAGCTTTTGAGAATAGGTGAAGGTCTTTGATGCCCCAGCCACCCCACTGTTTCGGAATGCTGATTCGGTCCCAAGCGATCCATGCAAAAGTTCTGTCCTTTTCCTGATTCCTCCAAAGGAATTTCCTGCAAGTGTTTTTGACTCGGTTAGTCACATCGATAGGTATCCAGGCTAGAGACATCCAGTAGATAGGAATGGCTTCAAGAACAGATTTGATGAGGGTCAGACGTCCAGCCCGAGACAACCAACGATGATACCAGACATTGATTCGACGTTCCACTTTTGCGATGAGCCAGTTCCAATCTTTGATCTGATAGTCATTGGGTTTAAGATGGAATCCCAAGTATTTCAAACCCACCTCAATATTGTTTGGAACATAGTCGAATAAAGCCGAGGTGATACCCTGATCCCGAATAGTGCATTGGGTCATGATGATGGTCTGTTTGGGCTCATACCAGTTGCTCTGCAAAAGCTTTGAAGAATTTTCTCAAATTGAATAGAATCCTGTCCAGAGCCATTAAGGAATATAAGCACATCATCAACAAATAATAGGTGAGAGACGTACATAATCTCATTAATTTGGAGTCCATGTAAATCCCCATCCTCTTTGGCCTTTTTGATTAGTACAGATAGCCCTTCCATAACAAGGACAAAAAGTAGGGGTGAAAGTGGGCAACCCTGTCTCAGACCCCGACCAGCATGAAAAAAATCTGTTGCGGTGCCATTTAGGAGGATACTGAAGGTTGCATGGCTAATACAACCCATGATCCAGTTGATGAAAGTGAAGGGAAAGCCAATGTGAAGGAGGATAAGGTGTAGATAGCTCCAGTTAACTTGATCAAAGGCTTTTGCTAGGTCGATCTTAAGAATGGTGGATTTGAGCTTTTTTGTTTTGATAGAGTGTAGGGCTTCTTGAGCCCTACCAATAGCTTCATGAATCTGCCTATGCTGTAAAAAGGCAAATTGTTCTTTGGAAATGTGTTCGGATAGAAAGGGTTTGATGCGATTAGCAATAATTTTAGAAATGATTTTATAGATACAATTACAAAGAGATATGGGTCTGTAATCCTGAAAACTGTTAGGGTGATCAGTATTTGGAATGAGGGCGATGAAGGTTGTATTGAAACCATCATAAATGCGTCCCTTAACACGGCTGTCTTCAATAGCAAGTAAGAGATCACATCCAATGAGCTCGAAGAAATGAATGAAGAATTCAATGGGCCAGCCATCTGGTCCAGGGATTTTATCCTTTTTGAACCATTTGAGTACACCCTCAATCTCACCCATGGAGACCAGACTGTTGAGATCCTCCGTTTGTTCTAGGTCCACAAATCTGTTGAAGGATCTGCAAATCTTCATAATGTCAGGAAGATCATATTGGAGAGGGGCTAAATATAGATTGGAAAAATGCTGGATACCCATATCAGCAAGTTGAGTATGAGTACGAGCCACAAATCCATGATGGTCAGTAAGTTCCCAAATTTTGTTTCCATTTTTCCAGCCATTTGCATGCTGTTGGAAGAATTTTGTATTCTCATCATCCGCCTGGAGCCAGATAGCCCGACTTTTGAGCCTCCAATAAGCTTCCTTCTGGCGAAGTAGTCTAGTTCTTGAAGTCTCGAGTGATATGAGGTGCTCCTTTGTGGTGCTAGTTCTAAATCCAAGTAGATCCGGGTCATTTAGCTGTGCGATCTCCAATTCAATTCTATTGAGCTCCGCACACTCCAGCCTTATTTTCTCCCGCACCCAATCAATGGTCCTGCCCTTAATCCGATTAATATTATCATTTATAATTCTGGCAAGTTCCAAATCAGGTAGAAGATCATAATGCTACCACTCCTGGACAACCAGATTGTGAAATTCTGGGTCTAGAAGCCATCTGGAATTAAATTTGAAAGGTGGATGAGCTCTGTGTGGTCCAAAGGCCAATTCCAAAAATATAGGTGAGTGGTCAGATAGTCCCTCGTGACCCACCCATTGACGAGCAAGATCCAGCATCTGATGTAGTGGCTGTTTGATTAGAAATCGGTCCAGTCGACGAGCCAAAGCCGCAGCCCCCATCCTGCAGTTTCTCCAAGTTGGTTGGATTTTGTTCATCTGAATGTTAATTAGGTTAGCTGACTCCAGAGCAGAGCAGAAGTAAATGGAAAGTAGGTCAGGGATAGCATTTGGACCCCACAATTCAGATATACCCATAGAAAAATTCAAATCACCACTCAATATAGTGAGAGGATTATTGATCAAAGAGCAGTTCAACAAAGCGTGCCAAAAATCTTCTCTATTCGAACAAGGCCCATAGAAATTAATAAGGGTATAGGTGAGACCATCATTGCCATAGTTTATGTCGATCCCAAGAGTACTATGTCTGCTCCAGCAATTGAGCATCCTAGTGGTCCTATTGTTGATACCAATGGCATAGCCGCTCGATCTACCCCGGGAGTCCAGTGTAAAAAATGACCAATTTGGTAGTAGTGTAAATAGCAATGAATTAACAAATATTCCATCTCCCAGTGTTTCTTGTAGGAATAGAATATCAATCTGTTTTTGAGAAAATAGTTCCTTGAGGGCCAATCTCTTATCGGGGTTGGCCAGACCCCTGCAATTGAATGTCAGGCAGATCATGATGTAACCCCAATAATGGGCCGCCTTGCTCTAAGAACCCATAGAATGGAAGATTGAGTGCCAGCCGCAACTTCATAATTGGCACGTTTAATGGCTTTTTCCAAATCAGATGGTCGACCCCTGGTCTTTGTAGTGTGACAGTGAGCTCCAGGACCAATCCCAAGAGAATCACTGGAGGGAGGGAGGGTTAAGGATCAAAGGTAGTAGGAGTGTCTGGAGGTAGAGGAATCTGATTGCTGAGGAGATTAGCTAGTGGACAGAACAACTGATGTGTGAGGAATGGTAGGTGTGATAGTAGGGGGAGCCCGAGCAATGGTGCAGTTGAGGTTGGGTAGAGAAATACCAGAGTGAAGAGTGGTAGTGGATAAACATGGAGATATAACAGAAGAAGTTAAAAATGATGAAATGAAATGCGGAGAGTCGGGATTAGGAGAGGTACCCGAAACTGTAGAGTGGTGCATAGTATGTGGTGCCGACTGAGCATGGGTCCGAGCTTGAGTGATAGGCCAGGTAGGAACAGAGAGAGGCGGCTCCTGCGCAATATCGATCGATGTAGTCGGCTCATTTCCAGATATCCCCTCCGAAGACATGCAAGTGCAAACTATAGGCTCAGTCTGAGTGGCCACCGAGATAGTTTTCTTCTAAATTGGAACAGAGAAACCTAACTTTGGACAATCTTGTACAGGTGCCCCACCTCGTGAAATTTCCTACACTTGAATGGCACGCCCTCGTAGTCCAAAGTTTGTTGCCATATCATCCCATCAAAGAACATGTTGTAAGTGTCATGAAGACTGTCCCTGGTGTCCAGAAAGATCAGGATACGGGGCTACATCTCTGTTACGCGTGATCAAGTAGGAGCGGTCATGGTCAAGGTAATGACCAAAGTCCTCCCCAATGTTGCGGAAGGCATTTTCAGTCCAGAATTGGAGAGGAAGGCCAGGGAGATGCATCCAAATGGGTCCGACCCCCGCATTTTCTTTATTTGGATCAAACAGCGAAGTCCATCGCTTGAGGAGCACGGGATGCATCTCAATATGCCAATACTGGTTAAGAACCCAAGAAATCTGGTCAGCAGAGGCGAAGGAGAGTGAGAACCAACCCCGGGCAAGCAGGAGAACCTCCAGAAGTGGGTCAAGTATCCTGTCCCAAATCTCCCGAGTCCATTGAATAAGTCGCGCAGATGAGTATTTTCGGCCACAAAATCTACCCACAAGAATAGTGGCCGTAGTGTGCTCCAAATCCACCATGCCTCTATCTTGCCCTAAGATCGAGTTCCTGCAAAGCTTGTTTTTGGTAATTTTGGGCTTCTTACCCTTTTCAGGAATCCCCAGGTGCTGGTCATCGGAACCCTTCGAGTCTGATGATGGGAACGTAGCATTTGTAGTATGATCATCCACCGGAATATTGGTAAAGACCCCGGATGCCACTACCGGTCCACTGATCTCAACCACATGGCTGTGTCCAATGCCACCAATATTCAGCTATTCAAGAGTCTGGGTGGTGGCATTGATATCAGCCAAATTCGCCCCCGCAAATGGTACAGTGATTCCCGGTACCACCTCCTGAAAACCAGCCGATCCCAATGGAGAGAGGCCCCAGAGACCATTTGACATCGGGGAGGGAGTAGCAAAACAATTTACAATCGATGTGTCGCCACAGGGGGAACCAATAGACCCCACGGGGTCAGTCCGGGCAGGTTCCACAGATACCTCGACAGGTGTATTTAGTTCCATATCCGCATCTACCTCATGCTCGAGGCCCCAGATGTCAACACCGACCAATGGGTCTTCAGAGTAATCAACGAGCTCCTCGTAGGCACTCATGTCGAAATGAGTGAGCGCCGGTAGGGGGTGAAGAAAAAACGAATAGGTTAACAAACCAAAAGCCGCATACCCACAACACGACAGGTAGATAAACGATAAAAATAGAGGGCGAAATTCCGGTAATGCAGGGTCGATTGGGCCCACAGTCAGTCCCGATAAAGCCGTGGCGTGGCCAGCTGAAGACCAACATACAAACAATAGTTGCCCTTCCCAATATAATACGCCCAGCCACACAACAGTCCACAGTGGGGAACAAGATGGAGCTAGTATGAATAGAAAATACCTCAATAGCTCGATGATTGGTCCAATGATAGCAGCTAAAGCCACAACTACCAGTTCATCATCTGTATAACCCCAAGTGGGTCGGATATCAGTCAAAACGCAGGTTCCGAGGCACCAAAACGAATGATAATGTTAGGGCCGCCGCCATGGAAATCCGCAGGGTTTCAAACCCTAGCTCCGGTGCTCTTGTTTTCCATTTCTTACAGAGTTATTAATAATACATTAGAATAACTACTCAATACTTCATGATTTTTTCTCTATATAGTAATTGTATTCACCAAATATCCACATATTTATACAAAAATGCAAACATAATATACTACAATGCTAAAAATTAAAAACCTATATAGTAGCAATTTTATTTCTCATTTTATATACAACAGTTTCTAACATACAAGTGTTCATGCTGTATATTTTTCTAGAGTACATTTACTCTAATTTATCTACTTGCACATAATACATAAAAATCAACTTATATGCATAATTAACTATACATTTCATTATTCCACTTTGCAAAATCTGACATATAAGAAAGGTTCAGAATATCGACTTGAAGTTTGTAAATTCTAGGAAATTAATGTTATAGTACTCAACTCCTCCCAACGTTGATACTTCTTATATAATTCCCCCGAGCTAAGGTCTGCAGTTTCTTTAATATTTCATCCTTTTCACTTGTTGCTCATCAGTCTCTCCAAGATAGTGTGAGCTCTCTCTAGAAAGAAGACAAAAGGTAATCATTCATTACCCCTCCACCACTCATTTGGTGGTTGGTAACTACCTCCACCTCACCAACATGTGGCAGGTAGTTATAAGGTCATAAATGAGATTTACTTCTCACTCCCAAAGATAAGATATTGTCTTTTAGGGAAGTAATAATTTGGAAAATTCCATAATTATCAATAAATCTAATCATCCAAATTAGATGCATATGACTTAATACTGGGCAATTAATATACATCAACAATTTGCAGCCTCATGTATTTCAACCAAGTGTACTCCAACATTAATTTTCCAGATCTCTTGCAGTTGAGATGTAGTCCTCTTCTTCTTGGACACAAAAGTACTACTTTCAGATTTTTGTTCTTCTCCTTCATCAAACTCATCAGTATTACTTTAAATAGAAGTCGCGGAATTGGTTGTATCAGTTGATTCAATCCTAGTTCCACACCACCTCTGTGTGACCCTATAGAAGTTTGCCCATTATATTCCTCAATATAATTCTAGCTTTTCCTAACAATTCCTTTGATTATTTGATCATAACACAAATAAAATAGCTATTTCAGTTTAGGACCTATAAAAATACCAATGTTATAACCTACAACTTTGATACCACTTGTAACATACCCCTAAATACAATATTTAAAAAAAAAGTAAATCAAGTGCATTAACACTCTTATATGATTATAATATTTTTAATAATATCCTTTATAACATATTATTTATTTACAACTCAACATAACCTTTTTATTTTATATCTTGAAATAAAAGTATTCAAGTCTCAAACTTCGTTATGGATTTAAAACTTACATATTGATTATCTCACTAAGTTATATTATAAACCTTGTATCTTTATCATTCATAATAGCCTTGTATAGTTATTCTTTTATAAACTATATGAATATATATTTATATCCACTAACATAAAATGTATTATTCCTTCCTAAGTGTTTATACAACCAATGAATCATTTTAATAACTTACATATAATTACACACACATAAATTTCCATAAAGTCCAACAGTGGGACCAACCAGTCCCAACCTTAGTAGCGTAGTTGGTACTTGGCATATTTTATCAAGGACAATTTTAATCCCAGCCTCCGAACTCCAGCCTTAGTCGTGTAGTTGGGTCGTTTAATAAAATTGATGAATAGTATTATAATCCCAACCCTCACCTCCAACCTTAGTCATGTAGTCGAGTCACTTAATAAGCTTGACGAAAGTGTTTCAATACTGACCCTGACCTTGGAAACATTATAATACATGAAAATAATTACCAATATACTAACCCATCTTAACCACATTATTTCATCGCATGGTATCAATACTTGTATTATATATTTCAAATGTTAATTCTCGGATGAATGTGGCATATTTACTTAGTTTTAGCTAGGCTCTTTTTGAACGTTCAAATTAATTCATTTTGTTCCATGGGTCGAATGATTGTTATAACATGACATTGAAATCAAACCCTAATATCTATGATGGTAATTTATTATGGATGGATTAATGGTCCACGATTATTAGGGTTATTACGAGGTTGCAATGACTATCCTTAGTCATTAACTCCATGTAGTTAGTTTCCCATCTTGACTTTGTGTAACAAAGTTCTATAAGTCTGGTAACTTAACTTTGATTCAAGGTTCAAAGGTTAATTTTGTATTCTTTGGTGTGCAATTTATGTTTCCAAGTATTTTTATTTAAACGATTTTCTAGTTTTCGGCTTAAGCACTAGAGCATGGTTTTTACTTTCAGTGTAAGTTTCTTCTCGGCTTGATATGTATGCTATAATATTTACTCTTATTATTTGTTTGTCAATATTTTGTTACAATGCATTTAAATATATTCATGGATCTAATTTTTGTATAATTTTGGTTTACATGGTATAACTTGATGGTTCCATTATTTAGATTTAGGCAATAGATTCATTTAAGCCCTTAATCATTTGGTTTGAACATGCAACGACAATGTAATTCAAACTAATAGTCACTGATCATAAACTCTCTAGTATATTTTATAACCCTAGGTTATTGTTATGGGAAGTTATATATATATATAGTTTTCTTATTATGATGACCATGACATTTAGTTTTCCTTCTAATTCTCATACAATACATTTTGGCTCGCGGCTCTAGAGGGATTCTCTTTGCAGTTCAAGTTCGAGTTTTAATTATATGTATCACTAAATTGGTTTATAACTCCTTTTTGTGTGAATTCTGAATTTACGTCTCATTTTGGGTGGGTTTTCATTAATAAAAACCATAACCTTATATGAGATGTTATCGATATTTGGGATGAGTTTTATCAATATAAACTCTGACTGTACAAATTTATGCAAATAAATACTCCTACAACTACTTTACTTTCATCCCAATTCTTAGTTGGAAAGTATATTTCTTGTTTTACTCTTATGTAGGTTTATAAGCTTACATTTTCTTAGTGATTTTATTTTGGGTTGTTGTTCCTATCAACTTAGTTCTTCTGAATAGGGTTAATAATATTTTTGGTTTGTACGTAATAGATGGAGTATTTAAAGCTTTGTTTTTGCATTGTATGTTTTCTTTCGTTTTTCCATTATGTATATAGATACACTATGTGACTGGGAGTTTCTTTCTTACCCTAGACGTTCCATAACAGGGTTTTAATTCTGACTCTATATTTGATTTCCGAGTTCGACTCTATATATATATTTTTTTCAAACTCTTTTACTATTAGGATTTTGTATCTAAAGTTGAATACAGTGAACCTTAGGGTTATCTAGGGTATTTTTCCTAAATTCTTTGGACATGTTTGATCATGTTATAGGTCTCAATGTTCCATATATTTTTACACATGCTAACATTTGCTTCTATTGTGTTTGCATTTAATTGATATTACATAGAATGTAACTCCATTCATACTAACTCCAATTTATCTTAATGCAGATGAATGACAAGGCCTTCTGTGTTTTCTAGACTCTGTTCAAGTAATGTTTCTTGATATTACTTCCATATTTTTTAATAAATTCTCTCTCTCTCTCTCTCTCTCTCTATATATATATATATATATATAGATATATATTATGTAGTATTTTCCTTTGTATATAAATTTCTCTCTCTCTCTCTCTCTCTCTCTCTCTATATATATATATAGATATATATTATGTAGTATTTTCCTTTGTATATAAATTTCTCTCTCTCTCTCTCTCTCTCTCTCTCTCTCTCTCTCTCTATATATATATATATATATATATATATATATATTATGTAGTATTTTCCTTTGTATATAAATTTGAATGCACAAGTAACCATGACTTGCAAGTTTCTTTAAAACATTTATTTTCAATGAAAAGACTTTAAGTATTTTTCCTGCTCATGTGACTTTATCAACTGACATTTATCCGGTTGGATGACCTGAACCCTTGGTTACTTCATCTGCATGAGCATGATTGTTGTGTGCTATGGTGAGGAACATGATTTCAAGTTTTTCCTTTGTTGCATATTTATTTTGTTTAATTTGAGAAATTACTTCATGTGAGGAAGTGAAACATTTAAGGCTTATGCCTAATTTGTATAGAGATGTTGGTGAAATTTAATCCCACATCCAATTTGAGTTTAGAACTCCAACCTTTTGTCAATATGGTTAATCTTAAACATACATATATTTCTCATTGTAACATATTATTGGTTAACTAAATTCTTTGTTATATATTACTGGAATGAATATATTTATAAACTTTTATCCATAGTCATTTTACAAATGTATAACACGTTTGTCCATGATTTTCATAATTGTATTATAAAACTATTTCATTCTTTAATTATGGCCAAGAGTTTCATGCGTATATGCCTCTTTCCTGTATTTGCTTGTTTTTATACAGTTTCTTGCTCACATAGTTTTCAATACTTATATATATATTGTAAGCTTGGCAGGACTACATTTCATCATGTCCAATATATCACATCGATCGGGGCGGAGAATTGAACCGGTGACTTCACATCAAGGAGTGCCTTAACATAGCACTCAATAATCGTCTATCCAATACCTAGTGGACACACACAGACACAGACAAAGACACAAACACAAACACATATATGGATATTGTAAGCTTTGCATGACTACATCTTCATCATGTCCAATATATCAAGCCGATCGGGGCGGAAAATTGAACCGGTGACTTCGCCTCAAGGAGTACCTTAACAGAGCACCTGATCACCGTTTATCCAAGACCTCGTGGACACACACACACACATATACTATACTGAGTAATTAATCTACATCAACAATTTGCAACATCATCTCTTTCAGCCAGGTGTACTCCAACATTAATTTTCCATATATCTTTATGGATCATAAACATCCTAAATACAAATTTACAATCATTAATTATCAGTAATAATATGTTGATAAATAAGTTCTTCATATTCATTTTAGAATGAAACATCCAAAGAGGAAACAAATGTATAATTATCTACACATAAACTTCAAGTCAGGGGATATCATACATGTGAAATTTTCATGACTATTTAATTATATGTGCCTCTTCTTACTCTTCCATGGACTGGTCTCGTCCCATGATATATGTTTCTTATTTTTATTTTGTAGCCATTATATTTTATTAATATGCATGCAATTTCATTATTACATTACAAGGCCTTCTAGCCTCAAAATATAAAACATGTGCACATGGGAATACTAGCCCCCCAAAAAGAAACACTCATGCACTTAGGCACAATGATCCCTGTAACACATTTACACACATGCACCTAGGAAAAATGACACTCAAAATATGTCCTTAGCTCACTGACCTATTTAGTTTGTCTTGGCTCACTAGTGTAGTTCCACATAGACATGTTATTTACATTCTAGGGGTCGAGCAAGGGTGTTACATTCACCTATCCCCTATTTAGGCATGTCCTCAATGCACACACACATAAAAAACTTAGCCAAAAAAATGTGGGTATTCCTCCCTCATCACATCCTCATGCTCCGATGTAGCATCTTCAAGACCGAAATGGGTCCACTGCACCTTTACCAAAGCAACAATTCAATTCCAAAGCACCTGGAATTTCTCATCCAAAATGCACATTGGATGGACTTGAAAGTATCCCCCGAGCTCCACCTACATCTTGTTCCAATCAATCACATGGTTAGCATCAAGAACATACCTTTTAAGAAATGAAACATGAAAAACATTATGAATGTGCATGAATGATATTAATGCAATCCTATATTCAACCATACCGATCCTTTCTAGGGTCTTAAACAATCTACAATATCTCTTTGTCAAGTTTGTACAACTGGCCAATTTGAAGGAAGTTTTCCTTGCCTTCACCCTCAATAAGAAACGGTCACCAATTTTAAATTCCCTATTTGATTTATTCTTATTATAAAATTTATGTTTGTCCTAGGAATACTTCAAATTATATTTAATTTTTGCTACTTTATCATCCATTTTCATGAGCAAATATGGACAAAAAATGGCCTTGTCAACTGGACTGTCCCAACTCACTAGTGTGTTGAATTTCTTGCCATACAAGGCTTCAAATTAGCTCACCTTCAAAAATTATTACTACCAATTATTATAAAACTCCACCAAGTGAAAATAATCTTCCCATTGCAATGGTCTGTCCATCCCATACATCCTCAACATGCCTTCAATAACTTGATTAAATATTTCTATTTTCCCATATGAATCTGGATAGTATGTTGTACTAAAATTTAGATCAGTCCCAAATCCCTTAAATAATACTATCTAAAAATTGGACGTAGACTTGGAATCTCCATCTGAAATAATTTCCTTAGACACACTATGCAGTCTGGAAATTTCCCTCATATAAATCTCAACAACATTGGCTACCTTGTTTGTTGAATTCATTAGAATGAAGTGGGCATCCTTGGTGAGTTTATCCACCACAACCATGATGGAATCATTTTTCTTCACCATTCTCGGTAGATTTGTAATGAAATCCATGGAAACAATTTCCTATTTCCACTTAGGAATGGGTATTGGCTTCAACAACCCCGTTGGTTGCCTATGCTCAATTTTAACCTTTTGGCATTCCAAGCACTTGGATATATAATCAACGATTTTTTTCTTCATACCAAACCAAACATATTTTTTTCCAGCTATTGAGATTGTCTTTTGATACCTTGGGTTCCCAACATAAGGCACTCAACGCATCTCACTTAACACTAAAATTTTTAGCCCCAAAGAATTTAGAACATAAATCTCGTCTTTATATAAATAACCCCATATTTTTCCATTTCATAATCCTTATAATTGGGATGCATATTACCTTGTTGTAGGCTACTTTTTATTTCCATGTATTTCTAATATGAATTCTCATTCTATAAAATTCTAATTTTCAAATCAGATTTACACTTTCTTACAACTGTAGAATGCAGTGGATGCACCCTCGTATTGAGCGCATCAACCACTTTATTTTCCTTACCCTTTATGTTAAAATTTTCAAAGTCAAAATCAACCAAAAATTCAAGCCATCGTGGTCACTTATTTTACACAAACCTATTTCCCATGAGGTAATGCCTCCACATCTTCAAGTCATGTATAATGGCTACCAAATCCAAATCATGAGTGGCATAATTCTTCTCATGCTCTTTGAGCTTCCTGTATTTATAACATATCACATGCCTATTATGTATGAGAAATTCTTCCAATCCTTGTTTACTTGCATATTTTCACCCAATAAGTTTATATATAAACCAGCTGTCTTCAATATAGGTGCGATTGTTAATAACCTGGTTAAATGCTAAAAGGCCTCTTCACATTTATGAGGTAAAAGGATGGGCTATCCTAGAGAACCCTTTGATAAATATTTTTTAATGTCTTGCTAAACTGTAAAACCCCTAGTTCCACCCATGAACTATTAATGTAATAATTGTGTATAACTATTAGGTTGGTGAGTTGGACTTATGTTGCAGGCCTACGTGACTATGTGTTTATGTGTATATAATTTTGGGCTAGCATGGGTAGACATATATGGTGTTTTCGCTAAGTGGATCGGGGGCCAAGATTTTAAATATGATGTAATTTTTGCACATATTTTTATAATAATAAAATATATAGACTGTGGATCCCACTCCATAATAAATAGTATGGGGGAAGTGAAAATTCATGGTGAAAGGAAACATGATGATGTGTTAGGTGTTAGGAGAAACAAGCACTGGGGCCACATGGATTCAGGGGGTGCCAGATGGCAGAGAAGTTCCATGAAATTATATAAAAGTGTATGTTTTTCCTGTGGGGCTATTATGATTATTGTTATTATTTTCTCTAGGAAATCATTCATTCAATGACTTTTGGTTATGAACTAATGGATGAGCCCTATGCTTTAGGTTCTAGAAACAACTATGGATTCTTAGTTGGTTATTCATGTTATTTTTCTCTAGAACCGACTGGAGTTTTGGTGAACTTGGTTTGCAACAACAAGCTAATGAAACCCGTGATTGGGTTTTGGAACTGATTGGGAGTTGTTGCAGTTTTGGTGACTAGTTGGTGAACCCTATGTTTGGGTTATGGAGCTAACTAGGATCCATGCCAGTTTATGGCTTGGAAGGGTGCTTGGAAGCCCTGGAAGCAACATGAAATTTTGAAAGCCTAGAGTTGAGACATTCATGGCTAGCGGTAAGGTATCCTAGAAGGTGGGCACCATCGAGGGACTTGTAGGGAACTGAGAAGGGGTTTTCCACTTAGGTTCATGTTCATGGAAGTAGTGCCTGTGGTTGGAGCAGTGGCTGTTGGGTTGATACCTTGGTTGTTGATGTGTTGCTAATTTTTGGTTTACACCATTTCCTATGGGGTAGCAGCCTTGACTCGAGGGTGACTTGTGGTTGAGACTTATGAATCATGAGGTATATAGTTGGGTGGAACATGGAGAGCTCACAACCAATTGGACATTATATATATATATATATATATAAAGTTTTTGTCATGCATTCTAATGTATTTATGTGCTATGCTTACAAATTGTATCGCTATTTTTGTTGTAAACCCTAGTTAGGGTATTGTAATTGTACTCCATTGTGCATATTTAATGTGAATGAACGAATGGATAAGGCTAATTTGATTATTGTGTGTTTATTATTGCATGGAATAATGTGCATCTAGAAATTACATTGTCTAGGGTTTGACCCCGCCTTAATCATGTCTAGGTACATGTAGACTGATTATGCTGCTTAGGGTTTGTGCAATGAGGGTTGGAATCTGCTCTATTTATGTTTATTATGGAAAAAATATTTTTATATTCATATATATATTTTCCTATTTTTGTATCATGCCTAGATTTCACACATATGAGTTAATTACAGGTCTTGCACTGTACAAAACATGGGAATTCTATATTATGGCCTTGTTTTATGCATAAAGAAGGGTTTGCAGTTAAATTGGGTACATTTTTGGAAAAACCCAGAAATTCCAGGGTTGGGTAAATGACTTCTACCTAGGTACAAGTACAACTGTGGGCTATAATGACAAACAAAGACAAAATCATTAGAGTACTAGTCATCGTGAGCCACTGTGCACAATTATATTCAGTTGGACATGGAATTTAGTTATGGTCTCGTAATTTTGTGTTTTAATTTTCCATTATGCATAATTATAATGTGCTGTTACTTGGTTTATGTTGTATGCTTCGTTTTATTATGTGCTTTCGCAAGGATTATTGGTGAATTTTTTATTTCTATTTTAGTAGTGTCGTCCAACTAGGAGGGAGGGGACGTTACATAAAACCATGAAAGACCTTACTTTTGTGAAATTTTTGGGTGTTGGACATTATTTAATTTCTTTAATATTTGTTGGGTTTATTGCTATCCCTTCTTACAAAGTAATATGATCCAAATAATGATTTTTTCTCTGATAAAATGAGTAGTTACATATTTTTGCATATAATTAATGCTCTCTAAGTACATGTAACACCATACTTAAATGTTGTTCATGCTCTTGATCATATTTGGAATACATAAGGATATGATCCAAAAAACACAATAACAAACTTGTATAAATAATTCTGGAAAATACCATTCATTAGCCACATGAAAACACCTAAGGTGTTAGATAGTATGAATGGTACCATTACGAACTCATAAGGCACATATTGAGTTTGAAATTTTTCCTTAGTGATGTCCAATGTTGCATATATCTCGGGATGCTTATTCCCATGTCCTTTGCTGTATCATTTATTTGGATGTGTTGTACACTCCTCATTTTTCTTTATGTGGGAAATCCCTATACTTATTCTCTTTTCCACAACCCCAACAACTGGTGGGTTGAAAGTTTGGTACCTTATTCAAAAAATCATCCCCCTTGTTTAGAATGTTCATAATTATTGTCATTGATGCCAACAAGTGATGTTAAGTTTAGGGGGAGCTTGTTGAGATGTCATACATGATGCTCATTATGTCAATTGGTTGTGTAGACTATCTTTGAAGGTTATGTGTCTACAAGTTCCTTATTAAAAAATACACGTCAAGTACTTAGTTAGAAAATCCTCTCAGAGACCTTTCCAATGGTATATAGAACTTGGTATAATTCCTAAGAGATAAGGAGCTATCATGATTTGAAATTTCAATAGGGTTCCAAGGTTCATGGTTCTAGCATGGACCCTTCTTCACTAGATCGGGGCCAAACTATAAAAAAAAGCTCACGAGGAAGAGAAACTAGGGATATGAAGTAGAGAGGTAAGCCATTGATCCTAGCCCTCGATCATAGGGAATAAGGATAAAGTTCTTAGGTGCTTGTGATACTATCAGTTCTTGTCAAAGTGAAGAAAATATGAGATGGAAAGAAATGAGTAGCGGACAATAGGGTGGAAAATCCCATGGTCATATCCTTTGGTTGCAAGGTGCTTGACCTAAGCATCGAGGTTCTTATCAGCTCGCTAGGAAAAAACTAAACTGCACTCAACATTTTAATGAGAGGCAAGTGGTGGTTATCATACATGGAATGAAAAGTAGCATATCCATGTAAGTTCCATATGGTGTGATAGGTGGCATAGATGATGATGAGGCAATATGTGAGTGCAACACATGGAAAGTGGATTTGGCCCCTTTGGGTGGCTAAGTGGACCTTTTTTGTGTGATAGGTGGAAATTATGTGGCACAAGGTGGCAATAATGATGATGTGGAAGGTATAATTGGTTGACGTGGATTGACATATGGAAATCTATGATGTAATAGGTGATGTGGCATAACCTTGGGATTTGTGCCAAGGACCGATTTTGAAAAGGTTCTTAGTGTGAATGGTTTTAATGGATTTTCATAGTTTTACAAAGGTGGGGCCATTGACCACCACCCACCCTCAGAATATTATGGGGATACGCATTGTGAATGATGACATACAACATAATGGTGAGTGATAAGAATTATATAGAAATCCCTAAAGTGTAGCACCGTCAAATGAAAATATTTCCCATTGACCAAGGAACAAAACATACTGACCAACAATGAGTAATGAGCGGTAGTTAATGCTTGAGGTCAAAAGGGACATAGCGATCAATTTATGTGGCTATCTACATAGTTGTGGCATAAGCATCATATAGGAGGTACACACGATATTGTAGGATTCACTGGTGCACTATTGATATTTTTTTAATAAAGGTTTTAGTTAACCTAATCAGGGATTAGAGTTAATCCTTGGCCTCATGGTATTGGATGGTTCACATGGTTGGTTAAATGAGCTCACCCAGGGACCCAAGGACTAGGATGTGAAATTTGGCAACGGTTGATGAGAAAATCCAGAACAATGCAATAAATGTGTTTGCATTGTGAAGATGTTTAAATTGTCAGGATTTCAAAGATATTTGGGTTTTCACAAAATATGGGGGTGAGTGATATCAATACATTTGTTTTGGCCTCTAGATTTAGTGAATTGCCACAAAGAAATTCTAAGATGTCATAGTTATGTATGTTGCGCCATCCATATTTTTGGCGATTTTGGAGTATAGAAGTTTACTGATGGAATTGGATCCCAGATACGATATCAAGGTGTTTTAGACTATTTTCCTAACTCCTAGTTATATAGGTTAAATAATGAATTTTGATGCTAACGGTTGTAATCAAGATTGAAAATAATATAGGGATATTGTAATTTGCAATGCTCACAAGGTCCCGAATTTGGATTTTTTAGAATAAAATTATTTGGTTTTATACATAAGCCTAAAAAATCCAAGAAATCAAGTTATATCTGCTTCATTTGGACCATATTTCCAACAAAGAAAAATTAAAATAAGATAGGTTTATCATTGGCCCAAATATATTTTATCGATCTGGTAGAGTATAAATAAGCCACAAAGATTGGTGGTTAGGTGGTAAACCAATATTTGATCATTTGTAAAGTATAGAAAAATAATTGTCTATGGTATTATGTGATGTGAAGGAATACAATAAAGAAGAAAAATAAAGTTTTTTTAAGATGTGTAATTGCAAGAAGTTTTTAGAGAATGTTTGTGAAGTTGAATAGAGGAATTGGAGCAAGTCTTGAATCAAAAAATGGGGTAGATATAAAAATAACACCTATGGATCCGAGTCTGAAAATTTTATGAAAGAAGGATCTATTGGGTAAACCAGGTTGGAGCCTATAAAACATCAAGTATTTGGCGCTTCCTTCGGGTTGAAGCCTGTAAAACATCAGGAAGTTAGTGCTTCCTTTAGGTTATAACCTGTAAACATCAGGGATTTGGTGCTTCCTTCAAGTATATGCTTGTAAATTCATGGGATGGGAGTCTCCTTCTGGTTGGAGATAGAGAATTTGATGTAACAACAATAGTTAGATATAAGTTTTGTGGTTTTCTCACTTTATGGGTTTCCACGTACAACTGATATATTTATAAATTTCTATGTTTTTCTTATGGGATTGAATTATAAATAAATTGAAATATTGGTTATTGTTTATAATTTTTAAATTGGTTATAATATTGATTCATCCCCTTAGTATTATCCTAGTTTCTAAAAATTGGTTTCAAAGTTGTTTCCTTCAGGAAAAATATAACAACAAGGAGGAGATCCAAGACAATGACTAACCAAGATGGATATTCCACCAACAAAGAACTTATGTTCACTAGAAAAAAATATGCATTTTGTAAGGTAAGCATGAGAACTTACATAATGTATCTTGGTTTAGATGTTTATAACATAGTACAAAATGGCTATAAAAATCTGGATGTATTTTAGTAAGGATGAGCAACTTGAATTCACTAACAATGCTAAAAAAATGAATGCAATATTGAATGGTTTTCTTGAAAATGAGTTGGTTAAAGTAATGCATTTCACAACATAAAAATATATATGGGATAAGTTGATAAGTTTCTATGAAGATGACAACAAAGTCACAGAAATCCAAACTCCAAGGCTTCATAATGTAATTTGAGGTATTAATAATGAAATAAGATGAGGATAGATATAAATTATTTCTTCGAGTGTACAAGATAATAAACACCATGAGAAGAATTGAAGAAACCTTGGATGATAAATTTATAGTTCAAAAGGTGTTGAGATTTATTCTTGCTAGATTTGGTGCAAAAGTATCAACCATTGAGGAATTTCACAATCTCAACACATTGAATTTGGATCAACTGCATGTGTTAGGTCCCCATATTACAAGTATAGTCCCTTATTTTTGTTAGTGTAACCCCCTTATTGTTATTGTTGTACCCCTGTAACCCCAATATTTTTATTATTGTGCCCTTACATTATTATTGTTAGGTCGCCTATGATTATATTGTGACCCCATGGACTCCTATTTATAGAAGGAGGTTTTGTCATTTGTATTATCGTAGAATTGTTTATTTATGTAATGTATTGGAGGTTTCCTCCTCGAAGTGGCTGATTTCTAAGGCGTTGATGTCCCTTTTCTTCTATTTTTGGAGTTGGTTTCATAACATTTGGTATAAGAGCTTTGGATTCTAGGGCTTTGCTGCTCCAAACCGGTCATCATGGAATTTTCACTATAATTTTTTTTTCTACGAAGATTCAGAAGCTAAAATTTTTATAACGAGAAGCTGAAATCACTAGGAACTTTGTGCACAAATTTCAGATTTTGCTTCACAATATTTGTGGAGATATGATCTGTGGAAGTTAGGGTTTTTTTCAGGCTCCTGAATTTCATCTAAAATAGGTCATCATGGAATTTTCTCTATAATTTTTTTTCTACAAAGGTTCAAAAGTTGAATTTTTTATCACGCGAAGCTGAAATCCTGAGGAACGTCGTATAACAATTTCAGATCTTGGTTCACAATATTTTCGGAGATATGATCTGTGGAAGTTAGGGTTTTTGCAGGCTTCTAAATTTCATCTCAAAGAGGTAACCGTGGGAAAATCGTCATAACTCTCTCTTTGAGCATCCGATTGGAATTCTGTAAAAAGTGACCGTAATTACACAGAATGCAATTTTCTGTGTATTAGTTTCAAAGCTGAAGGAGGAAATAGTGACACGTGGCATGCTATAAAATTTCACTCTATTGAACGAGTCCATAATTAGGTCATTGTGGGAGATTGGACATAACTTTTCCTTGAAGAATCCAAATCAGGTCAAACCTGTGGCATTCAAAATAATATTCAGAGGGCTACTACAGGGTCAAATTTCAGATATTGAAGATTCAAAATCATAAAGATAATTAAGTTTCAATATCGAGCTCCTCAAAAGAAAGAAAAAGGTGTGTACTTTTTTTTTCTTCGAACTACATAAGTCTTGTGTGAAAAATCAGTTTGAATTGATTCCAAGGGAATATTGTAAAATAGATATCAGTATAGGGTTCTAAAATGCCCCCTAAAAACAATTCAACACTCATTAAGCCTTTAGAAGGCTCTACTATGACTCATGAAGACGAAGAAGTGCACCATGACATATCAAAATTACAGGAGCAAGTGCACCAAATTTTGCTCTCGCAAAGAGAAACAAAAAATGAAATGGAAGTTTTGAAGAAAGGCGTGGAAGATAAGATGGATGGTTTGAAGAAAGGCATGGAAGCTAATATGGATGGCATGGAAGTTAAGATGGATGATATGGAAGAAAAATGAAATACAACATGGAAAACATGAAGAATGATCTAAAAGAAGACATGGAAGGGTTGACAAAGTTGATACATGAAATGTTTCGTAATGGCGAAAAGATAGTAGAGTAAACTCATGATGAGAACAAAATAAATGTTAATCCTGATTTCCTAAACTCTAATGTTGGATGGAAGAACCACCATATTCCAAATATGGAAATAAGGAAGTTTGATGGCGAGGATCCCGTAACATGGATACTACAAATGGAGAAATTTTTTGATCTAAATAATGTGCAAAACACACAAAAGGTACGCATTGAAACTTTACATTTAGAACAAAATACATATGTATGGTATCGATGGCTTTGATCCCGTAAAAAAATTGTCACTTGGTCAATTTTTACAGAGAAAATGATAGCACATTATGAGGATACAAAGAGCAACACCTTCTTTAGCCAATTGATAAATCTCAAACAAAAGGGTTCAATGGTGGAGCACATTGAGGACCTCCAAAAATTGAATATAAGGGTAACTGATTGATCCGGATTTTATGCAGGAACGCAACAGAATAAACACATAACCATAAATACAGAGATGCAGCGGAAATAACACTTCATTTCATTAATATCAAATAATAGAAAGATGCTTACAGACATAATGGAAGTAAAATAGCTAGGGTGCTGGTAGCGAATCTCTGAGAAGAGATGTGGTGGCTACAGACCTCTGAACTGTGTTACAATGAGGCTCGAGGGCCTATTTATTGTTGAGAAACAATGTGGAATTTGAAACGTCCAAAAACCTAACTGTAGGAGATGAGGCGCCAAAACTGTGGGCGCCCGTTTGGGTAAATTGGTGGTTCAACTTCCCGGGGGCATAACTTTGGCACCCGATCTCCGTTTGATGCGTTCAACAGCTCGTTAGAAAAGACCCTAACAAAATTAAAGCCATTAAGGAATGGAAAGTTCCCACAACCATAAAGCAGTTGCGAGGATTTCTCGGGTTAACAGGGTATTATCGCAAGTTTGTTCAGAATTATGGGAGAATAGCAGCACCTCTAACAACATTATTGAAGAAAGATGCATTTTCATGGACTCCTGAAGCAACTAAGGCCTTTGAACGTCTTAAAGAGGCAATGTGCCTAGCACCGGTCTTAGCTACACCGGACTTCACAAAAACCTTTATTGTGGAATGTGATGCCTCAGGAAATGGAATTGGTGTTGTTTTAATGCAGGAAGGAAGACCCATTGCTTTTGAAAGTCGTCCAATCAAAGGAAAGTATTTACAGAAACCTATTTATGAGAAGGAAATGTTAGCAATATTGCATGCACTAAAGAAATGGAGAACTTACCTAATGGAAGACACTTCAAGGTAAAAACTGATCATGATAGTCTTAAACACTTTTTGGAACAAAGACTATCTTCAGAAGAGCAGCAAAAATGGGTCACAAAGATGTTGGGTTATGACTTTGAAATAATATACAAAAAAGGAAAGTTGAATGTTGTTGCAGATGCACTCTCAAGAAAGAATGAAGAGGTGGAAGCATTGCTTTGTGCCATTTCTATTATCCAACCAGATTGGATAACTGAAGCAAGAGATGAATGGAAGAAGGACAAAGATGTATGGATACTCATTCAAAAGTTTCAGCAAGATCCTAGTACATCTGATACATTTAGTTGGAAAAATGATTCCTTATGGTACAAAGATCGCTTATATCTTTGTAAGAATTCCCAACTAAAACAAAAGATTCTTCTGGAATTGCACACTTCTCCTTTAGGAGGACACTCAGGATTTTTAAAAACTTACCACAGGGTGAAGAAAGAATTTTTTTGGGATGGCCTTAAATCTGATATTCAAAAGTTTGTGGCGGAATGTTTGGTTTACCAGCAAAATAAAGTTGAGACAATTAAGACCCCGGGTCTTCTACAACCTTTATCCATTCCAAGTCAATGTTGGGAGGAGATTTCAATGGATTTTATCATAGGTTTACCTAAGTTCGAAGGAAAGAGTGTCATCATGGTGGTAGTTGATAGACTTACTAAGTATGCACACTTTTGTGCATTATCTCATCCATTTAAAGCAAGTACAATTGCTACTACATTTATGGACAGAATTCAAAAGCTACATGGAAGCCCAAGGGTTATTGTGAGCGACAGAGATCCCATTTTTACTGGAAATTTTTGGACGGAGTTATTTTCTTGTTGGGTACTCAATTAGCTCATAGCTCATCTTATCATCCTCAATCTGATGGTCAAACTGAGATAGTAAATAAATGTTTGGAAGGATATCTTCGTTGTTTTGTATCTGATAAACAAACACGATGGGTCAAGTGGTTACCTCTTGCTGAATGGTGGTATAACACTTCCTTCCATACTGCAGCAAAAATGACCCCATTTATGGCACTTTATGGATATCATCCACCATCGATCACATCATCTTTTAGGGAAAATTCGAAGGTTCAAGCAGTGGAAGATCACATCGAGCATCAGCAAGAAGTTCTCCAACTCTTAAAGGATAACCTGAATTTGGCACAAATCGAATGAAACAACAGGCAGATCAACATCGTAGCGAGAGAAGTTTTGATGTAGGAGATTGGGTATTTTTACGGCTACAACCATACAAACAAATGTCCCTGAAGCAAGCAAAGAAGGATAATAAATTATCGCCAAAGTACTATGGTCCTTACAAGGTGTTGCAAAAGATTGGTACTATGGCATACAAATTGGAGCTTCCTGCTTCTTCGCGAGTACATCCGGTTTTCCATGTTTCATGCTTAAAGAAGGTTATAGGTGAAAATCTTCCAGTTCAAACAGTATTGCCAGAACTTGATGGGGAAGGGAAAATCATATTGGAACATGAAGCAGTCATGGAAAAAAGAACTCGACAACTACGGAATCGATCAATTTCAGAGTATCTCATCAAGTGGAAGAACTTACCCACTGAAGATTCTACATGGGAGGATGAGAATTTTATACAGAAGCACCCGGAGCTACTCAAGTGTTGAGGACAACACTTTTTGAAGGAGAGGGGCATGTTAGGTCCCTATATCACTAGTATAGCCCCTTATTATTGTTAGTGTAAACCCCTTATTGTTATTATTGTACCCTTGTAACCCCCATTTTGTTATTATTGTGCCCTTAAATTATTATTGTTAGGTCGGCTAGGATTACATTGTGGCCCACTAGGATTACATTATGGCCCCATGGACTCCTATATATAAGAAAAGGAGGTTTTGTGAATTGTATCATCCAATTGTTCATTCATGTAATGTATTGGAGGTTGCCCCCTCGAAGTGGCTTATTTCTAAGGCGTTCATATCTCTTTTTGGAGTTGGTTACACAACGAGTTTT